>JBBPDA010000105.1:8594130-8620330 GCA_037974385.1 Arnoldichthys spilopterus
AACGAAATGTGACCTCTGCATTTAACCCATCACACGTGCACAAGCGGGCAGCTACCAACAGCGCCCGGGGAGCAGTGAAGTGGGACGGTACCTTGCTCAAGGGTACCTCAGTAGTGCCCGGGCTGGGATTCGAACCTGTGACCTTCAGGTCGCAAAGGCAGCATCCTAACCACTAGGCCACCACTGCCCCCAATTTAATGACTTACATCCAGCTTTCTCTGTAGAACAGACAATTTCTACTCTCCATCAGTTTTTAAACTTATGTTTTAAATTTTGTTTCATGACAGAATGTTTTTTCGTTGACTAGATGGACAAGTTGTGCCAGATGGTGTAGTTGGTGACCCTGTGTGAATGCTCTGTTTACACTATACAACTGTCTGATCTGATTTGAGTCTCGAGGTTGTATATAATAAACCAAATAGCAGGCATTACATAGTTAATGTCTTTTACATGCAATATACAGTTAATGCACTTATGTGCAATACATGTCATCTGCATTTAAACTTGTACATATGTAGATTTAAATTTTGTCTTCTTGTCTCTGTGCTGCTAATATGCTAATTTCCCTATTTGGAACTATAAAGGCTTATCAGAAATTATTAAAAACCCATCCACATACTGGTCTACAGTTACAGACTGTAGACTGTTGATGCATAATTTGTATTTGTCACCCTCTAGCCCTTCATTAGTGAGCAGTTTCTAGGAACACAGATCTGCCTTTGACTGGATAGTTTTCAGGTGATGGGCCACCCTTAACCTATTGGTGATACTGGCGTGTTAAAAGCTACAGAAATGGGGGCGCAGGCCCCTAATGAGAGTCACTGAGGAAGAAAGTCTGGAAAAACTCCCTAGGAGCATGAGGAACAAACACAGGAATGTCGAAATGGCAGGTCAAGTTGGGGAAGTTCAAACACACCTGTTTTACTCCCTGAACCTGCTCAGTGAGTGTAGCCACACCCCTAAATACCTGAAAAGGTCTGGTGACAGCATTTCACCCTCATTCATACTCTAGTTAGTGATTCTCACACACTCTGTGTAGAGCCTGTTTGCCTTTGGCCTCAGTAAGAGCTGAACTTTCATTCCATCCTTCAGACCATTAGTTATCTTAGTTTGTTTGTTTGATTTGGTTCACACTTTCTCTCTGAAGATGAGTGGTGGTCGTTTGTGGACAGAGGAGCAGTTCAACTGCCCCATTTGCCTGGACCTGCCGACTGACCCGGTCACCATCCCGTGTGGCCACAGCTACTGCATAGACTGCATTGCAGACTACTGGGACAATGAAGGGCAGAAGAGTGGCAGTTACAGCTGCCCTGAATGCAGACAGATCTTCAGTCCTCGACCTCAGCTCTGCCGCAACACCATGTTAGCCGAGGCTGTGGAACAGCTCCGAAGCGGAAACCTCAGTTCCACAGCCAGGGAGTCCATCCGGAGCGCCAGGCAAGCTGCCAAGTCCGCCAAATCCAAAGCCAAAGAGACAGAGGGGCCAAAGCGAAAGGGACTGCCCAGCTCAGCTGTACCTTGTGATCGGTGCCAGGAGCCAAGGGCAGCCATCAAAACCTGCCTAGTTTGCATGGCATCGTTCTGTGAAAGCCACCTGAAGCCACACCAGACTCAGGCTAACCTGAAGAATCATGAATTAATTGGCCCAACCGGGGACTTGGCCCTGAAAATCTGCCCTGAACACAAGTACCTGCAGGAGTTCTACTGCCGCTCCTGTCAGATTTACATCTGTTGGCTGTGCACCAGCAACCAGCACAAGGGGCATGAGTGTGTGTCCACGCAGGCTGAGCGCACGGAGAAACAGGTACACACTTGCGCTTTCACAAAATGAGACAAAAGTCTTATTAACAGGACGTAACCCAAAAGGTTCTGGATAGACAGATATGATGGCACTCTCTACAGGGAATACACAATCACAGCTTACTGCTGATATTACATAACTGGAAATAAATCAAACTTTGCAAAACTAATGGCACAGTTTATAGATTAATTTATTTTTTCTAGTATAATAAAGTAAAGATTTTACACATTTATGCACAAAAAATTGCCTAAAAGTGTTCACTGTAGAGGATCAATAAAAATAAAAAAAACATGTCAGAGAGAGAGCAGAAAAAGCAATGAGAAGCTAGAGAAAGATGGAGATAAAGAAAGACAAAAGTAAATGAGAGCGAAAAGGAAGAGAAGAAAGAGACAGAGAGAGTTAGAAAATAGAAAGAAAAAAAGGTAGAAATTCGAGAACACGAGTGAGGATAAATGGCAGAATGGATAAAGGGGAAGTTGACTGTTTAAGTGACGCACACCAAGAAGATAGATGTACAAGGAGCCTTCCAGTCTGCATTCCTGTCTTGTCAGTCACCCAGTGGTGTGTGTGTGCGCGCACTTAAACAATCTGTGCCTAATTACACCTGTAATTTCATATACACTAATGTCATGAGCAGTGGCTCATTTGAACAGCTTCACCATGTATTTTGTCTGTATTTGTGTCACGCTTTGTGGTTGGAGTCCTCCTCCTGTTTCACACTTTACTGCATTTTTTTCAAATAGAAGAGGGAACAAACTCTTTTAACTTCAGCTGCTAGTGAGCCAAAACTTCACTGTCTTTGATTCCGTCTCAGAAAACGCTGACGACCGTTCAGACAGAGAATCAGCAGAGGCTGCAGGAGAGGGAGAGAGAGCTGAAAGAAATGAAGAAAGCTCTTGAGACACTAAAGGTATCTACAGTCACTCATAACTTAAAAAAAACATGCTCTTTTACACACACACACACACACACACACACACAATGAAAAAAGCCACAGTCTAAAGCTCATTATATAGAACATTTTACACAAGTACAACACCCTGAACACACCCTGCACTGTCTTTAGAGCCATCACACAAGCAATACTGGTCAGTCAAAGTCACCTGTAAGTCACAAAAATAGATTCTTACATCTGTAACAAACAAAACATTGTGTGTGTGACTTGTGAGGTCACCAAAGGCCTTCTGACCATTGCCGGTTTGTTTAAAGAGGAGATGCCACTGATTTTTTGATGTTACTACAAAAAGACATTACATTAAGATGCAGATGTAAAAGTCATTCAGAGTGGTCTGATGTCAAGTGCTCCTTTCTAAAGAAACATACAGATTCAAAATGATTCACAATGATGGTGTTAGGAACCAGACTTCTGAAGAGTTTAATGACTCTAAAAGCTACATCACAGAAGTTTTTTTTACAGGAAACAACTAGAAATAGCCAATAGAAATAGGTAATGTGTGTGGGTAGTTGTATAAGCTTTAAGTCTAAAACGTCTATTTTAAAAAGATTAATGGCACTGATGGCATGGAGGTATATAGAGGACATTGACACATAAGGCACCCAAAGAAAAGCCTTTTTTTCTGATTTTTCTAGCATTTTCTAGCATTACGTACAAAAACTCAGAAGATGCATGTAGATGTTGTAGATAGTGAATAAAGTGATGATTTTTGTACACGTCATGCACCCTTGCTCCACCATTGTAAGGAAATCCAAAGTCAGTACACCACTTTACATCAAACCAGTCTGAATGACCTTGTCATGGTAAAGATAACTTTGTAAAGGGAAATTACCCGTTATACCCTAGAGAGAAAATAAAAGATTGTAGAATTTCTGCAGTTTGCAAGTTTACAAAGTAGACATGCCCTCAATAACAGCTTTAAAATGAGGTTTGTTTAACATTGTTTTCATGCAAACATTTTAAATGAAGAAGAGCAAGATTTTTCAAAGCAATTTTGGACCACTGCTATTGGTCTGTTCGTTATGAAATTTTACCACAATGCAGTCAGGACACATTGTCATTGTGAATAAATTTTTTCAAGAAACAAACAAAAAACGATGGACATTCAAGGTTGTTTTGACATTGTACTTGTATTACAGTACCAGTCAAAATGTCTTATTTGGTGGTGTGTGTGTGTGTAGCGCTCATCAGACTCAGTGAAAGAGGAAGCAGAAACAGTGCTGTCTGAACTCCAGAGGTCAGTGCAGAGAATGCTGGAGCTGATCCAGGAGGTGATGATGTCCTCTGGTCAGGAGAAGTTGACTGAGGCTGAGGAGGTGGTGAAGAAGCTGGAGACCGAAATAAAGAAGCTAAAGAAAAAAGACAGAGAGCTGAAAGGACTGGTGAAGTGCCACGATAACATCTACTTCCTGAAGGTACAACAGCAAAAGTTTTCACAATAGTAAAGGAGGGCAGGTAGAAATCCAGGAACATTAAAACTTGCTGAGCAGTGAAAGACTGTGGGTACCAGGGCTGTTTATTCAATTGTCTCGTAAATGTCTTTGACTCACTGGTATTTGGTCTCTGACTTCTCTCAGGCTAGGCCATTGGTCTTGCCAAATGTCATAGCTGGTTTGCCTTTAAAATTACAATTAAGAAAGAATTCCCAGATCTGAGAAAAATTGCGTTCGCTCTGGGCACGCAAATCAGATCTCAATTGCTATGTGTGAACTGTTCAAAGACACCATCAAAGAAAATCATAGGAGACGAAAGGCAGATATCTAGCATCTGTGGGAGGAGTTGTACAAGTTATGTCGTCTGGATGAACCCAAGAGAATAAAGAAAATTTGGTGGAGCTTTGGCAGGAGCACCTTTTTGATGTTTCTGATACCTTAAACCACAACCATGTAGAGAAAAAGAAGCAATGGAGAGAAAACGTTGATTCTCAATAGCCAGCTGAGCATAACAGTAGGAGGCAGTTGGATCACTCACTTCTTGCTAACATCCTTTTTGAAAGAAGAAATGTATGTCTTACACATGGTATCCTGTTATTTCCCGTTTTACTTCTCATGTTTTTGTGACAAAATGTAGTCTGAAGACCCAACAGGCTCTTCTGAGATTCTTCCTGATGAAAGATCTTGTAGTGTGTGAGCCCATGTCACTGATCAGTCATACAGTGTGCAGCGCAGTTTTTCCATGATCGTTTCATTTTAAATGCAGACCAGATGTTGTCTAGCTGTTTTTTTACATACAAACCAACTAAAATATTTCGATAAAATGCTGAAGAGAAAACACAAGGGCACCTTTAAGTTTAGAAACTCGCTCATTTCAGAAACCTGTGTAACATTTTTGTGAAACATTGTAAAAACAGGTCAGCTGGGAGATAATGTTCATCTAACTTGCTAAGACAGCAGACACGTTCACTGATCTAAGCCATATTTAACCACTATTATAGTGTTTGTTCTTATTAGTGTTAAAAATAAAAGTCTTCTCATTTTTGATAAATCTTTACCAAATAAAAACAAATAAAGAGTAAATAATTCATCACTCGTACTGGTCCAGGTTCATCATCGTTCAGATTGAATTTTCCATTCTGCCTTAAACGGTGCAGGACTCCGCATGGAAAATTCAAAGTTCAAAGTAGGACTGCACAGAAAACAAAAAGTTCAGCTTCATAAATTACACCTGTAGTGCAGTAACTTTGGTAGCCAAATAGCTCTGCAAGTTATTTCAGTGTTTTATAGTTTAATAATAATAATTTAATTATTATTTAATAATTAATTTCTGAGTCTTGGACTCAGATTACTCAGACTTGAACCACTTTGGACTTGGTCTTAACTTAAACTTCAATCTTTTTGGACTCTGTATGTCAGGTGAATGAAGATGCGAAATTGCCCCTGACTGTGTGTGTTTGTCTGTCCTGCAATGGACTAGCGACCAGTCCAGGGTGTTTTTCTGCCTTTCACCCTATGAACACTGGTTCCAGCAACCCACGCCTCTGACTAGGATCAGCAGCGGGGAAAATGAATGAACAAATCAAAGTTTGCTAATGTAAACCAGTTATTACTGCACAAGAACATCTGTTAAATTCATGCAATACTGCAAACTATGCTGCAAGTAGTAAAGTTACTTTTTTTTTTACACAAGGTCAGCCCAAACATTGAGTTTAACAAAACTGACCCCCATTTAATTTACAGATTATTGTTCACAGACAGCCCACCTTGAATAAAGTCTTTTTTGTAGGTAGCAGCTATCAACATTCAGGAGACACTTTGAACTTCCAGGAGAGGTGGGATGTCTGTGTTGGTCTTTGGTTTTGGGAAATATTCCCAGATTCCCATCACAGAGAATAAGGGCAGTTATGTGCATTTAAGTTTTTGGTCTTTAGGTTGAAAAATGTGCAGGAGTTTAAGGCAATAGAAAAAAATCGATGACATAATGACAGAATCAATGCCTGCAATAAACAGCGCCCTCTGTTATTTCCTGCCTGACTCTTTTCTCTCTCTGTGTTTTTCAGACATATCAGTGTTTGTGTTCTCCAGAGGTCAGTGAGCTGGGCAGTGTGACTGTTAACCCTGATTCTTCATTTGATTCCATACGCCCTGTCATCCTGGAGCTCAGGGAAAAGGTGGAGAACATGTGCAACCAAGAGCTGGACAAGATCAATAAAACTGGTCAGCAACACACACACACACACACAGAGAAAGAAAACCAGTATAAATCCTGAAATCAATTATTTCAGTATAAAAACAATATAACATTTAATAACAACTAATGCTTACTATAATGTACTTAAGCGTCTGTGTCCAGGACTCTAAACAAAGATGTGGATGATTCCAAACTGTATAGCAAACGTGTACTGTATAAAGATTTTTTTAGCTTTAGATCATCAATATATAAATATTAATATCCTCATTTGCAAAAGTGCAATTAACTCTCAACATACGGAAAACAAACTGAATTTTAATCCCATAAGTGAATGAACCACTTCAATCCAATGTGTGTGTGTGTGTGTGTGTATGTGTGTGTATAAAACTTATATTCCAAACCTTTGTTTTCACCTTTTATTTCCTTCTTTGCATAAGTTGGAAAAAGAAATCTAATGGAAAAAGAAACCTAATATTTTGTTGTGTGTGTACAATAAAACAAACATACATGTATTTGCATTATCTATATATTTGTATATTGAGGCTACTGGTACTTACATTTACCTTAGGATTAATAAGGTGTCTATCTGTCAGTCAATCAATCAGTCAATCAATAAATCAGTCAGTCAATCAATCAGTCAGTGTTCACTGTGTAATGTAAATGCAGAAGATGATTCACTATATAATGCTTGTTTTTTCTCTGAATGCTTATAATAATATTCAGTATGAAATTGCCTGTAATCTTGATTGCCTGGTGTATATTATTTTAATATATTTGTAGAAGGTATTCAAAAGAACAAACTATTGTTTTAACACAATTCCAAACTTTTAGGTTGTTTTAGGATTTTACAATTTTAACCACATTCAACAAAATCAACAAACAAATTCTAACACACACACACACACTGACTTCACATTTTTATTCCTGCAGTTTTCAACATAACAGCGTTCACAGTAACTGACCGGCAGAACGGCCAAAAGGGCATTTTAAAATGTGAGTAAACTACAGAGGCAGTGACTTAATACAATCTAGGACCTTAAACCACATCTTGAATAACGCCTGTACTATATTTGCATCCTAGTATTTTCAGGTTTGGGAGGCAAAACAGCAAATAGCCGTTCACAAGGTGCCAAAACTATTTCTTACAGCTTTAATCTTACTGTTTTCAGCCAAAACTCTACTATCTCAAATTTGCTTATAAATTTTTGGTGTTGCAGGTCCCCCACCACTGCCCTCTGTGAGTGTTCGAGGCCCAGGTAAAGTTTCCAAGCTGCTGATTTGCCTTTAAAGAAATATGTTAGTAAAAAATCTAAAACAATGTGTACTCCTTTCCTTCAGAAGTAATTGACTAGTCAAGTGGTGTCTGCTTCTTTAGTGTTTTTTTTTTTAATATACATACACTTGTCCAATATAAGCTTCTCTCATTCATGAGCTTAATTAGCCTCAAAGCTCCAGTTCAACAAGTAGATTTACCTCATTTAAATGAGTTCATCTGTCCAGGGCCTGCAGCACGCTCCCAAGACAGGCGCCAGAATGAGTCACAAGGTAAGTATGAGTGTGAGCATGTGTGTGTTTTTGTGGGTGTATGGAATGACCTTACGTTATAGATACACTGAATGGCCAGTTTATTAGAAACCCTTCCCTTATAGCTCCACCTACTGGTGTACAGTGAGAGGCAATATGAACAGTGAGTTCTTTCCTTCCTGTTTCTTAGTTGATCGAGAGATGAGCTCTCCAAGACCGAGAACCAGTCAAACCAGACAAGAGAGAGAACAAGGTAGGAGAATCATGTGGAATCTCTCACTCTTAAACACACACACACACACACACACACACACACACACACACACACACACACACACACACACAAACACACCTTTCTTTTAACCAAGTCTTTTCTTGTCTCAGCAGCAGACAGCAGTGTAAGTTCATTGGCTCCTAGAGAGAGACAGAGGAGAGAGGACAGAGAGCCAGGTAAATAAAAAAAAGGCCTTAAAATCTTTTGGACCCCCCCCCCTCCCCCAATTCAACTGTGCATGTAGGGTGGGGCAGTCATGGTCTAATGGTTGGAGAAGAGGGCCTGTGACCAGAGGGTCCCTGCTTCAACACCTGGGACCAGCAGGGAAAACGTGGGAGGGGTGAGTGAGTAAATAGCACTTTCCTCCTCCCACATCCATGGCTGATGTGCCCCCCAGGTGCAGCCAATTGCTCCTGATGTGTGTTTTTTTAGGTGTCATGAATGGGTTAAATGCAGAGGACAAATTCAGTGCTCACAGTTCACAGTGTGGGAGTGACACACATGCATCACTAAACACATATACAAACACTCAAATGTGCAGGATAGGCCTCATGGACGAGGTTGGGGACCACTGGCATAGAACCTTTAAAACTAAATTCTAGAGAACCATTTTTTGCACCTTTGAAGAGTGTATGTGTGTTTGACTTTTGTGCCTGTTATCTGTCTATAGACAGGGAGCCTGAAAGCTCATTGAGATCTTCAAGGAGACAGAGCAGAAACACACACGAAGAGCAAGGTAAGATAAAAACTCGTCATTCACAGACTGGAAAGAGCTTGCTGCTCCAAATGATCTTTTTATAGAAATATTCTATATTACACTTTACTGTGGGGAAAACTGAAACATGATCTGTCTGCACATTTTAGTGCATAAATGCAGATGCCACACAGACCACATCTTTTGTTTGATTTTTTCCCCCAATTTGTGCAATAAAATATGCAGAGGTATGTTCTCTATAGAGGACAGGTACTTATTTCTACTTAGAAAATACACTTAACATAAAACTTTATAAAAACATATAAAAATAAACATGCAACTGGGGTTCAGAACTTCGTTTTCAATCTGGAGCAACTTTTCTTTTATGATGCATGCTCTTAAGTAAACATAGCACACACTTTACATGTATATTACTTTTCTGCCAGCTGATACATGGAGTGTACACTCCCTCCGTCCCCAGACAAGCCAGAGAAGAGAAGAGAGAGAGCAAGGTAAGACACACACAGAAAGACACACAGACACACAAAAACAGACATGCTGCTGTTCTCACAAACAGTTTTCCTCAGGTGACAACTGGAGCTTAAGTTCCATCAGGCCAAGAGACAGGCAGAAGAGAGAGGAGAGAGAGACAGGTAATTATAATAATCATAATAATAGTAGTAAGGGATGTAAAATGCATTATTCTGTAGGTGGTGATGCAACTGCACTGTTTTGGAATGTTACAATCGACTTTACTAGATTATATACGGAATATAAAGTGATTCAGTAAAATTTGTGCTCATCATTTAATCAAAATAGAATTCAAACATAAAACAATAATGTAATAGTATTATATGTACTAACTGAATCACAGTGAAAAAATATTTAATGATAAAACTGTAATTATTTAATTTGTGTTATTCTATCTCTTTATCCACCCTCTCTGTTCTCATTCTCCATCTCATTCTATTCCCTCTCCTTCTCTCTGTTGTAGCTAATGGAGATTTGAGAGGCTCTCAAAGGTCGCAGCACACACCTGCTCGCCAGCAGCCGGAGAGACAATGTAAGACGCAGTCCAACAAAAATGATAAAATAAATAACATTTATAGCTGAAACTAATGAAATATATGCTGTTTCTACAATAAAAAATAATAAAAAAATACAGAACAGCTATAAAATATTACAAAGAACTGAACTATGGGAAGAAGATGAAAGTGGGATCATTTTGTATGTGGTATATGTAGTAGCACTCAGGGGTTCAGGTCCTGAAGTCTAAATCAAACCTCATCAATGGGAGTGGTAGCTTGGCCTAAACCGATGCTTCCGTTTCCGGGTCATGGGGAAGCTGAAGCCAATGCTAGCTGACTACGGGCCAAAGGTGGGGGTACACCCTGGACAGGAGGCCAACGCATCACATACGGCCTAAATAACATAATTTTATTTTAAAAATATTATTACAACACCTACTGAGCTTGAATGCAAAACAATATGAGTCATTTAAAACAACAGTGAAACATTAGTGATTTCTTTTAGTTCCTAACACTCATTAGGCCTATGAGGTTCTGAGGCCCTGTGTATGTTTGAGGTCGGGCTTGGGTTGAATAATTTTGTTTTCCCTCTTTGCACATTTTCTTTTCCCAACCAGCGGATCGCTGGAGTCTCAGTTCACTCTTACCAAAAAACAGGAAGAAAAGACAAGAGACTGGTAATCACACACACACACACACACACACACACACACTGTTCTGAAGTTAGTTCTAGATGTTCTGTTTTTTCCACGTCTCAAATGTCAAACTTCCTACTTAGAAGGTCTCTTCCCGTCTGCCATATCAGATATAAATATTTCAATCTTTGAACACTGTCCAAAACAAATTGTGTTACTAATAGACTTCACCTGATTGATTATTTTAAATGTCAGTCGGTATGTTCTGAGGTAAATGACTTGTACACTGACCAGTATACTGCACCTATCAGTAAAAAAGGCTTACTCTAACGAGCATGCAGTCATTCAAGTAAGTGAAAGTGATTTAACTGTCATTATAAATGCACACTTAATCACATAAAAATGACCTCTGCATTTAACCCAACACCTGTGCACACACGAAGCAGCAGGTGGCTATTAATGTGAAGTGAAAGTGACTATTTGCCATTGTGAACACGCTCAAACACCACAACAAAATGTGACCTCTGCATCACACATGCGGAGCAGCGGGCAGCTATCAACAGCACCCGGGGAGCAGCGTACTTACTCAAGGGTGCCCCAGTGGCGCCTGGGTCGGGACTTGAACCTGCGGCCTTCGGTTCACAAGGGCAAGGTCCTTACCACTAGGCCATGGCTGCGTAATGTGCCTGGGAGCAGTGTACCTTGTGCGATAGTACCTTGCTCAAGGGCACCTCAGTGGTACATAGGTCAGGACTTAAACCTGTGATCTTGTGTTCACAAGGACAAGGTCCTAACCCCTGGGTAAAGTAAGTAGGTAAATTAAATAAAGTTTATTTATGTAGCACTTTAAACACAACTTTCATTGACCAAAGTGCTTTACAAAATTAAGATTAAAATAATAAGAATGATGATAACCAACACATCAAAATACATAAAGAAAATTGATTCACTATTCCTGTAAATCTGTTGAACATTCTAAAAGAAATTCCACCCTAAAGACTCCCTGGTGGAGTCCCAGTTTGGGGAGTCTGGACACATCTAAATTGGGGAGAAATTTGGGAAAATAGAAGACCCGTATGAGGGAAGAGTGACATAAACGTGAATCTGCTATTTTTTTCTAAAACCTTGCAGTAATATGTGATTTGTTTTATAGTGAGAGAGGCCACACCCACTGTACAGGAAGACGTGGAGTCTCAGGACCCTGCTTCAGCCAATCCATGTAAGTCTCTGTTAATAAAGCATAGCTTTAGAATTTCTTAGTGTCATGAGGTGTTTTGGAGCAGATAGCTGTAGGAACTCCTTTAGAGAAACTACTGCAAGAACTGCACACCTTCAGAGACATTTTTTCTGTTTGCACTTGCATGGATAATAGATATGTGATGTAAGCCAGTCCAAGGTTGGTATATATTTATATTTACATTTACATTTACATTTATTCATTTGGCTTTTATCCAAAGACGTGGAGCATAGTGGAGTATAGTGGATGCAAGAAGATGGAGGATGCTGTGATCAGTTCAGTAAAGGCTGAACTTCACTGTCTGTCCATTTTTTTACCCAATTTTTGGCAAAGATTGTCTGTGGTTTACACAGCTAACATTTTCACATACACTTTTCTTCTGGACCAGTCATGGTACATTTAGGTTATTCATAGTTTCTCTAGTGCAAGAAAGTACCTGCCCTATAGTAGGAGCCAAAAAGGTTCTTCAAAACTGCATTCTAAGAAATATTATTGTCCTCAGTTATTGCAGTGCAGACACACAAAAAAGGAGTTGTTCAAAGAATTATTAAAAGTCCAAAAGTGCTTCTATTTTATCTTTTCTGCTGACAGCCTAGAGTGACCATTTGGTAAAAAATCTTTTTTATACCCCCAGTGTAGCTGATCAGCCAAGATGTTTGGTGTACAAAGCACCAAGCAAACTTACCTGCCTAAATCATCCCACTCAAATAATTTAATTTCCAGTAGACCTGCCTATGTGGTTTCTGTAGCTGTTAGACAAAAATTGTACATTGTGTAAGGAGTACAGCATTTCTGTATTTTTGTACAAGTACTGACCCTTTTTTTTAAAAAAAACTCTCTCCAGGGGGAAGCCCATCAGAAGGTAAAATTTACTTTCAAACTTTTGACCTGTATTTTAAGGTTAAAGACAATTCTTATACTAAGTACTTATAATTAATTTAATAATCTCAATATTATATTTAATTGAATCAGGATATAATAAAGAGGCATTTCAGCCTATAATTAGACACAGATACTGTTTTTCCCCAACAGTAAACCCTGACCTCTTCCTGGATTCTCCAACTGAAGATGTCGGTGTGAATCCTGCTTTCCCTGCACGTGAGTGCTCTTCTAACCTTCCTAATATTACTTTAGAGATTACAGGAACATATAAGCACTTAAATCCTTTCTTGGTAATGTTTCATGTCTTAAGTTCACTTTTATTTCCCTTTCTCTCTTTTTTCTCTTAGTAAGAGAAATTAATATTGACCGTATTCAGGCCCCAGAGCCCAGGACCAGGGATGAGTTCCTTCAGTGTGAGTGAAGCCAAGTGTTACATCTGCAACACACTGTCCAATAATAGTAGTTATAATAATAATAATAATAATAATAATAATAATTATTATTATTATTATTATTATTATTATTATTATTATTTTGCACATTTTAAATGCTTAACTTAATTTCACATAAAAATGGGAAACCAATGCAGTCCAATGCAGGTGGATTATAACACAGTAAGGCCGCAATCCTGTTTCATTTTATGGGTAAAGGGAGTAAAGTATCTTCTAAATAGCTAAACACCTTAACTCACATACAGCCTACAGAGCCCTGCATTCTGTGGTCACACAGTGCCAGTCTCTGTTATTTCAAATGTGTATATCCAAAAATGTTGATGTTATTTTGTTTTTAATTTTCATAATTAATTGTTTTGTTTTCAAAACTACAGAGAAAGAAACACAGAAAAAATTGAGAATATTGGCCCCTTAATAAAAGCTCCCATACTTTTCCATTTTCTCTTTCAGATGCTTGTGAGTTGACCCTTGATCCGAACACGGCTCACCGCCGCCTGGCTCTAATGGACAGTGACACCAAAGCAACCCTGCAGGCCACGTCCCAGCCGTACCCGGACAGCCCCCAGCGCTTCGACGGCTGGACACAGGTCCTCTGCCTGCAGCCCCTTTCCTCCACCCGCTGCTACTGGGAGGTGGAATGGCGTGGGAGGGGCTCATCAGTGGGCGTGGCCAATGGCACCATGCCAAGGAAGGGGGCAGATGCAAAAGCGGGGATTGGATACAACAGCCAGTCATGGAGCCTGGAGCTGTCGGACATGTGCTGTGCTGCCATGCATGCCAATCAGAAGAACGAGATCCCAGTGATCTACTGCCCCCGTGTGGGTGTGTTTCTGGACCGTGATGCTGGAACACTGACCTTTTACAGTGTGGATGACACCCTGATGCCCCTACACACCTTCTATGGTTCGTTTCCCCAGCCACTGTTCGCTGCGTTTGGGGTAGGCAGTGGTGTTGGCGTGGGGCTAGACTTTGCCATGGGTCAGTTCAGTGCCACTTCAGACAGCATAAAAATCTGCCCACTCTGAACTGTGGACACTGCTGCTCTAAACTTCTGTGGAACGCAGTGTGTGGAAGCAGCAGAAAAAAACTAGTGGCCAAAGTAACAATTTGACTAAAGTAATGATATTGATGGACAAAGTAAAGTGAAAGTACCTTGCTCAAGGGTACCTCAGTAAAGTTAAAGTGAAAATATTTTTGAACACACCCAAGCACCACAACGAAATGCAACCTCTGCATTTAACCCATCACACCCGGGGAGCAGTGTAGTGGGACGGTACCTTGCTCAAGGGCACCTCAGTGGTGCCCGGGCCAGGACTTGAACCTGCGACCTTCAGGTCTCAAAGGCAGCATCCTAATCACTAGGCCACCACTGCCCAGTAGCTGCCTGGGCTGGGACTTGAACCTGCGACCATCACGTCCCAAGGGCAATGTCCTAACCACTACGCCACCACTGCCCACATTGACTTAAAGTAAGAACTGGCTAAAATTGATAAAGTAACCGGTTGGGACATTTTTATGCCCCTTTTGACTGGACTTTAAGGCTGGTTTCCCAGAGTGGAATTAACCCAAGTCTTGGACTGTACAGGATTTTGACTGGAGATTCTCCAGTGAAAGGAAAAAGTCTGTTACTATAATATATACTATAATCTATATTACTAGGCTTAAATATGTCAGTGTAAAACCTAGTAAAACCTGGTTATTGTCTAATACTGTAGTTAATAAATACAGTGAAGTAAATGTTTGTCATTGTCAACACACCCACACAAAGTGCACAGTGACCTGTTGCCTCTGCATTTAACCCATCCACATGTGGAGCAGTGGGTAGCTATCAGCAGCACCCGGTGAGCATAGTAGCGGGACTGTACTTTACTCAAGGGTACCTCAGTGATGCCTTGGCTGGGACTTGAACCTTCAACCTTCTGATCACAAGGAAGGTTTCAGGGAGAACATTAATGTTGTTCAGGGTTCCATCACATTTTCAAAGACAAAAACACTTCATTATTTGCCATAGCTACAATACAAGCAAACTTTTACTGCACAAGATGGTGCATGTCCAAAACGTTTGTACCACACTGCAATTCAATTAAACTTCAATTGAACAGAAATTGAACTTCAATTGAATAAAAATGGTGGAATGAGGAAAGTAATTTTACTTATGTATTATGGAAACGCTTAGTGATCATTATCAGAAACCAATGCTGTACTGCTTGTGTTTTTCTTGGTTTATTCTGAGTATGTAAAGTCCTTCATAATTACCCTTTCATCAGAGACAGAAAAATTCATATTTTCTGATATCCATTTTAACCATTTTACTATAATCCATAATTTAAGGCCTGGAAAATGAACTCTTCCACGTTTTCAGGACTGCTGTAACAAATTATTTAATGATTTTAAAATATTTCTTTGCACAAATTAAAAGCCCAGTTCATTTCATGATGTTCAATACAAATACAAACAATAGCCCAGATATAGATTTTGATTATTTTATTAAAAAAGAAGCAACAGAATGGCGCTGAATGGGGGTTTAACAGGGAATCAGCTAAACAGAAAGGTTATCCATCTCCATGCTAACCAATGCTTGGCACGAACACTAAAGATGGTGACCCACTGCAACATCACCTCTACGTGAAAGCTCTTACCCTGAGTGACAGAAGAAAGGCTGATGTGAGGAGAGCAGCAGCTCATACCCTTAAACAAAGTCAAACTTTGGTAACTGAGCCAACTAAATCATGTTTGTTCTTAACACTGTTTAAATGCTATGAATGTGGAATGCAGATTAAAGTAAATATGTTTATTTATTTATTATTTGATTCAACCCAGTTAGTGGAGAAACAAATCAGCACAAGATTAGAAAGAAGGTTTGCTTGCTTGTTTGTTCTTTTTAGTCTGCCCTCCATCATACCAGCCTTTCTGATAACAAATTCTTACCCTTTCTCCATTCTAGCCCACAATGCAGCACTGTTCTTTTATGGCTATTACAACAGCACAAAAAGCAGGTCTGTTTACATCAACAACCAAATCAATATGTTCAGTTTACAAAACAAATAAAATAATAATAATAATAATAATACAGTCCAGCCTGCAGAAAAAGCTGGTTGGATCATTTTGGTTTACGCACAAGCTCTTAAACGCAAATCCCTTCTCAAACAATGAGCCACAAAACATGAGAGCATGAGCAATACATATATTAAAAACCTCTTCTAAATGAAATAGTGCTAAATAATATGACCTTATATAGCTTACGTTAGACCTATTATGATACTCATATTGGTATATGTTGGGTAAACTAAAGAATTACATGATTCAGTGGGTTAAAACAAAAAGTGCATCAAATGGAAAAATGGATGGAAGGCTAAAGGGGTCAAAGGTCATAGTTTGAGACTTCTAGTCCATATGGTTATATTAAACTGGACACAGTGCTTACAGCAGTTCCGCAAATATACAACATGGTTTTTCTGGATTTAACATCTTAACAGGCAAGATCTGTCCAAGCTAAAATACCCAGCCTGGACAGTATAGATATCTAATTCTAATGAGAGAAAGATGAGGGAAAAGTTGTGATTCCCTTTAGGTTAAATACTATATATGGGTGGGCTATGAGTGTTTAGCTACACTCTAATGACAAGAACTGAATTACTTCCTAATTAACACAATCCCTCCCAAATGGCCCTGAACACATGGCAGAAAAACAAAGAAAAAACAACAACAATTTCTTCCTTACAAACGAGAGAATCCTGAGCAACAAAATCCGTCAGTTTAGAATGCTGAAATGCATGCTGGGAGTTGCAGACATTAATTACCTCTGGTCGGTTAAGAGAACACAGTCAACAGCAAGCAGACAGATATGGCAGTTACTACTTGACACCTATAACAGTGCTAACACCATGTGGCACTAAAATAAGAGGAGTCCTCATTAGTCTGGGTTAGTTATGTTTGAGCGTAAAGCACAACTGACTATCTTACAGTAAAGCACAGGTGGCTCAGGTCTAACCCACAAGGAAACACAGAGTAAGCCCTTTACTGAGGCTCCGCAAGCTCATCTTTTCCTTTCTTCCATTTTAAAGGGCCCATAATCACAGAAAACCAACTTTCCTTAGATTTACTACGTAAAATTATTAGTTTGATTACATATTTTTCACTCCCTCATCCATAGGGGCCATATATTGAAAGAACTGCAAAAAACAGCCCGATGTAAATGTATTGTTCCTGTGATGTCACAAAAACCATTCCATTTCATATGTCCACCAATTAAACCTACAACATTTTAGCCCCTTCCATTCATGCGAATGGAGTGTTTCAGCCCCTACTGTTTAAATGAGACACAATACAGTGCAGCCAATGGGAACGGAGATAATATACATGTCATTCTTAAAGGCACATTAATAAAAACAGCCAGTTAAATTCCAAGATAGAGGGGGGTGGAAAACGATCATAGAAAATGTTTTAAGAAAAATATAAGAATGTAGGATATGGGCCCTTTAATGTTCTTTATTTATCCTTCATCACCTTTAATTCACATTCCTGCTAAATCTTCACCTCTCCCTATTTTATAACATGCAGATTCTGCTATTTTCTAAAATTGCACTGCTAGATAGAGTATGGAAAAGACATTTTAGTCTATTTAGTCTTATATTAGCTAATATGCACAGCTTGGATAACATCAACTCATTTAACATTACTATAATTAATATGAACAATATTAAAATAACACCAAATTGAAGAACAATATTCATACATTTAATATTACACAAAAACTGTATCTAAGAAAATAAGGAAAAAATACACAAGGGCAGAATTCCCTCAGGGTTCAACACTACAGAACCATCTATCTGCATATAAACCCGACATTTTTCAAAAATACAGCCCATGCTGCCATTCCATTGTCACCTACTTTCCTTAAGCCCTTGTTCACTTCACCCTACTTGCACTATCCCTGATCAACTTCCTCTATTCTTTCTCTTCCTACCATCCAGAGCTTGCAGAGCCTCAAGGCATTGAGTCAAGCTAAGGCTATAGTGAGAGAGACTAGTAGATGGATAAGGGAAAAATATGAAGGAAAATTAGGGAGTCAGAGAAGTATTAAAGTTCAAAATAATATTTAAATAGTCTCCTTTCCCTTTTTATCAATACTCAAGGCTTTCAGATATTTGCCACTGATATACATTGACTACAACAAGATGCTACACTTAGAATACATTACTGTGCTTTTAAAAACAAGTCATAACAGAAGAGGGAGGTCTCATCTTCTTTATGCTTTACAGTCTATTGTTAGCTCATAAACAGGCAAGAAAAATTAGGGATGCACCGATCCGATACAGAGGTCAGATATCGGTCCACTACTGGCTTAAATAGCTGTATTGATTATTGGTAACAATGGGCTGATCCATGGGGACAATCTATTCAATTAAATTCTGTTATGCTAGGTTTATGTACATGTGTGTGCTAACTGTAGTTCTTGTTGATTTTCAAGATTTACCAAATTGCTGGTGCATGATAATTATTTTAATAATGATTCAGTTAATAGTTTATATGTATTTGTTACATTTTGTTTTATAAAATTAGGAAATCAATGTTTAGTTCCAGCCTGTTGTTGCCTTATACATTCCAGTCTATTCCATACAGTAAGACATACAACCTATTGATTAAACACTGGTATCGGATCATTACACCGTATCGGGCCATACCCAAAGCCTAGGTATCGGTATTGGGTCTGAAAACATCGGATTGGTGCATCTCTAAGACAAATATTAGGAAAGGTCACAGGTTATTAATTAGTTAGTGCACGCCTCCACCAAACTAACCTATCCATTCTCCACCCACAAATGCATTCGAGAGGTTGGACAAATTCCTTTATTATGAAACTGATGTTGACAGAACCTGGCAAATTTTCTAAACTAAGATCTGAATTATTACAAATTTACATTGCATGCAAGTTGCCAATGTTATACTGTTATTATAGATCAGATGATCAGATTCCTGCCTGGATTCATTTAGTTAGTAGCTGCACTAATGAACTATGAACTACAATTTCTCTTCAACTTTAAATGTATTTTAACCAACATTCTGTAAACCTTATTGCCGATGCATTTGTGAGCAGACTGTGTATAGGCCAATTCCTAAATCCCTCTCTGTCTGAGGCTCCACCTGTCCTTTCAGTGTTTGTGTGGAAAAGGACGGGCCTGAGAGAGTGAGGCATGTCTGCGATTAGGCTTCAAGTTACCCCAAGGTGGGGTAGGAAGGTTGAGGGAGGTGGGATGTGGAGGGGGGACAGGATGGGAGGGGCTAGAGGCAGATGTGCTTCGTCGACCAATCATAGCTGGGAGACTTTGGTTCCGCCGCAACCCGTCCAAAAGGCTTCCACCTCCTGTTGCTAGAAAAGTGGCACTATCCTGGCGAGGATGACTCTCGGACTCCGATCCGTGTAGCACTTTCTTGTCCAATCCCAGCTTTCGTAGACGTTTGACAAGATTGCCGCCAAGGCGATCCTGGCTGGACGTTTGATCAGTCGGGGCCGGGTCTGGGCTAGGAAGATCAGGCCTGGGGGCACGGCCGAGTTTTACACCATAAACGTCCTGCAAGAAAAGCTCAGCAGGCCGTGATGCTAAGAAATTGTCGGAGTGGGCAGTTCTGGACTCGAAGGGCACCGGAGAGGGGCATGGGGACTGGGATGGGGAGTTAGGAGGAGTATTTGGCATAAGGCGCAGAGGGACTGGCTTGGGCAGTTTGGATGGTGCTGGGGCTCCCTGCGCAGAGATGCCTTTCTCCAGCAGGAGTTTAGCCAGACCCCCAGGGGGTGCTGTGGGGCGCCGAGGAGGAAAAGAGTCACCCAAGCTGAGCCTGCATGGAGTGACCGGAGTACTGGGACCAGTCCGGAGGGAACTGGGGGTGTATTCACACACAGAGGGACTACTTGCAGAGCTGGGGTGGGGATGAAGAAAGAGTAAAATACTAAATAAATCTTCAAATAAAAGTAAAGTAAAAGTACAATACACATGTCCTGTGAATCAAATTATGCAGAAGAAACAAACAGCACACAGTTAATACCTGGGTGTCACCTGGGTAACATCACTGGGGTGTAGGATCCTACAGGTGGTGAAGGTGTAGGTGGAAAAGGTGGAGCTCTGGCACTTCCCAGGATTCACTGCTTAGAAAAAACACATTAATAAAAAGCTGGATGTGGTTTGAGCTGCTTGAGAGAACATCTAGCGATGTTAAGGTCTGGCTGATTGTTGGCTTTTAGTGTTTGTGATTAAGTGTTTATGAATAGATTTTTCACCAAACTATTTCTTAAAAAATTTATTTTGTACAAATATGGACAAAAGCACTTGTGTTGTCCATTTTTTAGATAATAGTGTAATCAACTATATTTAGAATAAGAGAGTTTTCTCCCTGTTAATGTTAAAGTTAATGCTGTGAGTGCAGTAACAACTGCTCACCTGTAGAGGGGGTGGTTGTATTAATATTCAGGCTTGGAAGTGCCGACTCCACTGCTGACGCTAAAGGTGTTGAGGCTACTGAGAGGCCGGGGGTCATCAACAGGCTAGCTGTTGCAGCCAAGGAGACGGCAGTTGCTACTGCAACAGGAGAGCTCCTTACAGATTGAGAAAGTGATGGAACTTTGACTGGTGTGAGGAGACTTTTCTTCTCTTTCCTTTCCTCCGGAGTGGAAGATGACTGGACATTGAAGGTGATCCCTCCTTCTTCTTCTTCTTCCTCCTCCTCTTCTTCTTCTTGATCATCCTCTCCTCTCCTCTGTTGCTCTGCCTGCCCTCCCTTTTTCCTGTCTTCCCATGGTGCTTTCTCATGTTCCCCATCCTCCTCCAGGTCTGTCAGTTGGTACACAGCATCCTGTTGCAGTGGCTGGAAGCCTTTGGTGACCACACCAGGGTGAGGGTCCAGAATGGTGGCCAGGTGGGGTTTTGCCAGCTGCTGCCAGTGATGTAGGGTCAGAGAACCTTCAGGATAAAAGGGAAAGTTCAGCATAAAAACAAACAAAAAACACTCTAATTGGCACTCATGCTTGTGTGTCTGGTGTTTCTCTCTACTGAATGGTCATTTTTTTATTAAAAAGGCAGGAATACATGAGAAATTGGCTGTAATTTCTGCACTTTTCACCTGAATTAGATGTATATACCCACAAACTGAAGTTGATTTAACAATATGCTGTGGTAGAAGCAATAACTGTTAACATCCAAATATTATCCCTATTAATGATGGGTCTCCTCTCACCTTCCATTGGTTTGACTATTTGCAGCTTTTCGGGCAGGAAAGTTTTGAAGCAGCTGGAAGAGAAGGAGAGCTCTGACAAATTGGTGAAAGAGGACAGGACGCTTCCCATTGGTGAACTGCAGCCACTTCCACCTCCTTCAGACTCAGGCCCTGCCAGCTCCTGCAGCTTTCGGTCCCGCTCGGCCTGGAAGTACTGACGCTCACACAGGAAGTTCTGTCTGCGCAGAGAGAGGCGGTGCAGCGCAGAGACAAGGTCACCGCCTCCAGGACAGCCTGGCTGACCCAGACGAGAATCAACCCTGAAACACACGTGCACACACAAGATGAAGAAGCACCCACACACATTCACAGGCATTAATATACTCACATGCTTGTACACACACTAATGTGCAAATATGCACAAACACAGTCACATGCACTCTTATACACTCTTGGGCTGGACAATATGACCAAATATCCTGAAGTATTATATACACCAATGAACCATAACATTAACACCACTGACAGGTGACATGAATGACATTATCTATTGAGATATTTCATTACAATGGCATCTGTCGGGGGTTAGGCTTTGAAACTGATGTGGTGGAAGCAGGAAAAAATGGGAATTTGAGCCACTTTGGCAAGGGCCTTAATGTGATGGCTAGATGATGGAGTCAGATCATCTCCAAACTTATGTGTTTCAGGTATGCAGTTAAAGGAAGGTCAACTGGTGTATCAGTGACAGGATCATGGGCACCCAAGGCTCACTGATGCATGTGGTGAATAAGGGCTAGCCTGTCTGAATTGAACCCACAGAAGAGGTGGTTTAAAAAGTGATGCTGACTCTAATAGAAAGGGGTCAGAACACACAGTGCACCACAGTCAGAGCTGTTTCAGCAGCATGAGGGCCCCACTCAAAATTACACAGGTGGTGTCAATGTTTTGGCAGATTGATGTAAAGATGAAAGAGTGACCTCCAATACACATTGTCAAGATCCAGACTGTCATTTATCACCCAGACCTAACTCTCATACACTCACTTGGCTGAGTCTTGCTGTGCGTCTGCTTCCTGTGGTGTGTGGGAGTGGAAGGGCTGTGCAGTCATCACAACACTGGAGTTTCCTGAGCCTGGGATAGGAGGTGCCGCTGAGGCCGCTCGTACCACTGTCTCATTCACGCTCCGCACCGTCTGGAAGACACGCTTATGGGCTGACCTATACAAAAGGTTAAAGGTCAGGGGTAGGAACAGATTCACAGCTAATTCAAAGAGGAGAGAGTGTGTGTCTATGGGTCACCTCTGGTCTTGAAAGGCCATCTCCTCCTCTACACTCAGCTCTCTTCTCATAGTGCCTTCAATCTCCGCTGCCAGAGAATCCTAGAGAATGAGAGAGAGAGGGAGAATGAGAAGGAGTGAATGAGAGAGAGAGAATGAGAGAGAGAGAGAGAGAGAGAGAGAGAGAGAGAGAGAGAAAAAGAAAGATTAATTAAACTAGAAAGATTCATCGGCAGAAGAAGTAGAAGGAGAAGAACGCCGTCATGTTTTTGGTTTTTAGCACCATTTAAGATATAGTGAGCGCAACTGAAAAACAATAAAGGCAGTACTGAGTGTGTAATGATAGTATGAGTTTTGGGGATAATAAAGGTTTTTAAAAATGTTTTCCCAAATTTCTGTAGAGAAAATTTAATTATGGAAAAAACACTAAGATATATGGGAAAGTAGACAGAATCTTAATAAACAAACTGTTAATAATATAAAAGAGCTGAGAAAAAAAGGATGTATCTCACCATAGGGTAGGGTCCATATGACAGGTGCCTGCGCAGGCCCGACGATGGAGTGTGTTTACTGCGCAGCTCTTTAATCTCCTCTTGAGACTCATGCAGCATCCCCACACACTCTGCGTTCCTGTCTGACAGCTCCTTCAACTGACACAGATACACAAATTAGCAGGTGTGCAAATCTCTGATTTTGTTCAGAAACAATCCAAGGCTTTATTGATTAGATTCAGCTTAAATGTTTTAATACATTGCAGATTCATAAAAACACAACCAAAATACTTTTTTGGTAAATTTTAGCATCTGAAAACTTTATTTTGGCTGAAAAATGAGCACAGATATAATATTTATGCTATTATAATTGATACCATTCAGAAACCAATAGCGTTGAATCACCGGCTTCAGACATGCTGTGTCATGGTGCATTTTTACACCCGTACCAATTAGGGTCATTGTACGGACAGTGCTGATAAGTATATTCGATTATATTGCCTCATCTCTTGCAGAGACACACCAGTTGCGGTTTATAGTACAATAATCTTCTTTAAGTAACAGGCTGGAGCTGTTATCCAAGCAGAAATTGCTGGCTTGTTGACAGCAGATTTTATTGTGCATTTCAACTCTGTTATCCAAGTCCAGCTATCATAAAACCTGTATTGTTTTATAACACTGGTTGTTTGGAACGGGTCCTCTATCAGCTGATGCAAACTGCATTTAAACACAGCTGAAATAGGCCAAAGCAAAACAACTAAAACCAGTCAATGTTCTAATCGCCAATTAATCAGCTATTTTCCTCTTAAAAACCTCTAAACAACCCAATCCAAACCAAATCCACCATAATATTATGCCTTGTCATAAATATATCATTTGAAAATAATAAAAAAATGTCTTGAAACCAGTAAAACGTTCTACATTTTCCTTCCTTTCCAAAAAAGCTTGTCCAACCTCTTAGTCTACATTACTGACTACTGTAGTATGGTTAAAGTTCCAGTAAAAAATTGTCACTTTCATCATTATACTTGCTACATATTGTGTGAAAAACCAGAAAGTATGTGGCTTGATTGTGTCACAAAAAACTACTACTATCTTTATGTCCCTGTGATGCTTTTGCAAGACGTGAGATTGCTGCATTATAAAGTATATCTGTTAATGTGAATATGACAGACTTGACATCATCCAAAACCCTGAAACATATGAAAAATACTGTAGGATGAAATGTATTAATACCATCCAGGACCGTATAGAGTTTACATTGTGGGAAAGGTCTTAATGACAACAAAAGTCAGAAACACACTCCTGGAGGACCCCCTGCTTTGCACATCTCAGTTTTTCCTGTTCCCACTACACCTGATTATGACAGCACAACTAATTAACAAGATTTGCCTTGATTGGAGTGAGGTGTGCCAAAGTCAAGAAAAAAGTTTGCAGGGCAGGGGTCTTTCAAGACCATGATTGGAAACACTATCCATTGCTAATCAAGCTGTTGCAATGTGGACTTTAGTCAAGGGCACAGCAGGCAACACAAATGTTTGTGTAAATGTACCTCAGCAGTTAGTTGCCGTTGGGCATCTTTTGAGGCTTGCAGATGAATCCTCAGTTCCTCTTTCTCCAGCGCCAACTAGAAATATATATAAAAACATAAATAAAAAATAAAAAAAACACAGTAGACACTAAACAGAGATTATTCATTTCTCATATTGATTTATGTAATTTTATACAGCATGTGCTGTAACACTCACTTCAGCGTTGTCCTGTGCAACTAAAATGCTTGACTGTTCCTGTACTCTGGAAGTTGCTTTGGACAAAAGTATCAGCCAAATGAATAAATGTAAATGTAATTTAGATTTTGCACTAGGACTGCAACAAGTGATGCATTAAGCCCATTACAGCCTCTTACTGTAATGCTGGGTATCTGATTTATTGATGGAGAGAGCCGCTGATACTATATGTTTTATCACTGTATGCACTAATTGCAGACACAAGCCATCGGTCTAGTTAACATTTTACCCGCAAGATACACAGGTTTTTTTAAGTAGGGATGCACTAATCCGACTACCCAGGCTTTGGTTATGGGCTGATACTGAGTATCGATACGATACCAGAGTTTAATTAATAATCTGTGTGTCTCGCTGTGTGGAAGAGACTGCGATGTGTAAGGCAACATCAGACTCGTCTTAAACACTTGCTTACCTAACTTAAACAAAATGTTTTACAAATACATGCAAACATATTAACTGAATTATATAACTTGGTAAAAACAAAAAAACACACAAGTACACAAACAGAATAATGTAATGTACTTGAATAGATTGGCCCCATGGATCGGCCCATTGTTACTGACACTCAATCCAGCTATTTGAGCCAGGATCAGACCAGTATTCCATATCAGTGTCAGATCAACGCAGCCCTATTTTGAAGTTCAGACAGGGCACTGACTCAAACCTGGTTGTTATCCTACTGATTACAAAGATCTGACTCATTGCAAATTAATTAATTTCAAATTAACCACTAATCCTAGAGAAATGAGAAATGTAAACTCAAATCATTTTCCTCAATAAACAATTTCTCTTTGGGTTGCCTTTATCTACTTTTAGGACTGGTGATATTTTAGGTCAAATTTATGCAGAAATCTAAAATATTTAAGAGAGTTCCCAAACTATAAGGCACCACTTTACCAGTCAAAACATTTCATAGTCAATAACCAAAAGCAATAAAAGAGAAATTAAAATACATAGATAGATTTGTTTTCTCTTGAACAGAGCCAGATCACTTGCCATTAACAATCTAAGCTAGGCAATAAAAATAATTACTAACTGAAGCCTTAATTTACATCATATATATATATGACCTCTCTTTTTCATTTCCACACTTTTCTCTCATGCTCTGACCTCTTTGACTCTGTGCTGGAGCTCCACTATCTGTGAAAGTAGCTGGGCAATTTCCTCTTGATGCCTCAGCAAATCCTCATTCTTCTGAGACAGTTCTTCGGTCATCGTCACCATCTGACTGTTTGACTCACCTGAAAAACACACACACACAGACACACACAGACACACACAGACACACACAGACACACACACACAGACACACACAGACACACACAGACA
>JBBPDA010000105.1:8631424-8641875 GCA_037974385.1 Arnoldichthys spilopterus
TTTTCCCTTTTGACAGGTGCCAGTTATGACAAAATAATGTTTTTCACTTTACCTGTGTTGCCCTTCACCCTGGTATGTCACTGAGTAGGAGGTCTAGCTTTTTACAGAATGTCCCAACTTTGTCCAGCTGTCCAGATTGTGCCCAAAATATCCAAATAGATATATTTCACACAGCCATTAGATATATTTCACACACAATATTTTGATATATTGCCTTATTCTTAAATACTGATTCTAAGTCTGATATTTAAACAAGTATCCTGGAAAGCTCTTAATGATGAAGCTGCTTGAGAGAATGGCGAGCATGTAAAGATGCATTGGGTCTGTAACTTGAGTCTAAACTAGTTGATATTTTTGGTCTTCACAATTCCATAGTTTTGATAACTTCACTATTATATAATGTAGAAAGTAATATTAATAAAAATAGCACTGAGAATTGTTCTATGAGTAGATGTGTTAAAAAGCCTTTGGCGTGAACTGTATCTTGTGCTGTATTTTCAGTATTATGATTTTCTTATTTTCTGTCCTGTCATTTTGTTTGAGCTGAATTTTATTCTGCTTCATCTTTTCTCTGTGTGCTGTAGTTGTGCAGTGTGTTGGAGCTTTTGCTGACCCTGCTCCAGACGAGCGCTGCGCGGGACCAGCTTTTCCTCCTGCTGTTTGAGCCTGGAGCGGCAGACTCCTGCTACGCCCTGCTGCTCAACCACAAACACAATGACCGGCTCCGTGAGCTGGTCTTCAAGGTCAAATGCTTTCAAATTTTCAGCCATTAGCCCATTTAAAGTATTTAATTTAGAAGAAAGTGTGCAGGGATTGGTCCAGAAGAAAGTTTGCAGGGCTTGGTCCAGAAGAAAGTGTGCAGGGCTTGGTCCAGAAGAAAGTTTGCAGGGCTTGGTCCAGAAGAAAGTGTGCAGGGCTTGGTCCAGAAGAAAGTGTGCAGGGATTGGTTCAGAAGAAAGTGTGCAGGGATTGGTTCAGAAGAAAGTGTGCAGGGATTGGTCCAGAAGAAAGTGTGCAGGGATTGGTCCAGAAGAAAGTGTGCAGGAATTGCAGCCGCCCTTTTTAAACTGTGTAAACTGTTAGTGATGTAAACAACAGCTCTTAGAACTTAAAACTGGGAAAAACACAGATAAACAGATGGACAGTGAAGTCTAGGCATTTAGCCGATATATGACTGATGAAGGACAGCGTGGTGTTGATAAACATAACATTATTTTTGACACCAGGTTTGTGTGTTTACATGTGCAGGTGTTTGAGCGGATGCTGAAGTGCGACCGCGTGTATGAGAAGAGTAAGCAGCGCTTGAGGCTGAGGGAGGTGGGATACTCCGGCCTTACACTTCTCTTCTCCGACTCCCAGATCACCCCCAGCCTCGTAAAGTGCCTCATCAACCAAGTGCTGCACACAGGTCAGATCAGCTGCTAATGCAGTTCATTCAAGCAAGAAGTATTTCAGACTCTGAGGCTTAATGTATGAATAGCTGATCTTGTTCTAAATTAACGTAAAGATTAAACATCTGGTTCTAATGACATAAATCACTAATTGGTGTTAATAAAGCTTTATTTGCTAAACTTGCATTCAGAATGACTATTTACAGCCTCTAATGTCTCGTCCACACTATACAATTTTAAGGCTGCTTTTGAGTTGCCAAAATGTCGCAGACAAAAGTGCTTGATTGGGCGTGATTTAATGTTTGATCTTCGATGAACAGTCGCTATGTGTGAACAATGACTAGTCAGTGACTCCGACCTAATATCTACCCTACTAAATGAAGTGCAAAGCATTTGAGCATGAAAAACAGCAAGTACAGAGCTGTGGCTACTGGCAGTTCCTCTATTGCTTAACCATCAAGACTAGTGGGTAGTGGTGGCCTAGTGGTTAGGACGCTGCTTTTGGGACCTGAAGGTTGCAGGTTCGAGTCCCGGCCCGGGCACTACTGAGGTACCCTTGAGCAAGATACCGTCCCACTACACTGCTCCCCGGGCGCTGTTGGTAGCTGCCCGCTGTATGTATCCATGTATGCACGTGTGATGGGTTAAATACAGAGGACACATTTCATTGTTGTGCTTGAGTGTGTTCACAATGAGTCACTTTCACTTCACCTCAAAAGAAAAAATTAGTTAGTTAGACTTGACCTTATGATTTTTGCTTCCTGACTCCCAGACTCTGTGGTGAACTATAAGGACCTAATGGCTCTGGTGCAGCTGACCCATCGGGCTGGGCCCAGTGTCCGCCTGCTTGTGTTAAAGAGGGTAAGGGAGGCAGAAACTTTTACTGTCAGTATTGATGTCTTCATGTCTTTAGAGCTACATACACATACATTTACACCTACAGCATTTAGCAGATGCTCTTATCCACATCCACAGACACACCAATACAGACATACTGACTCACTAACTGTTCAACAGAACTGTAGGGAAAATGACTCTTAGATGTTTGGTTTTCAAGATCTTGTGATATAGAAATGTTTAGTTATATTTAAGTAATTAAATATGTCAATCTTTTATATTTCTGAATATATTATAACATAAAATGTATATGTAATATATTATAAGTAAAATTGTTATTGATAAAGTATATTAATATGTATCATTTTATATTTGTTGTTTATGGATTTTGAAAAGTCAACTTTTATTGATTTTCAAACAAACAAGGTGGTATGGGGTGGGTGGATAGAATTTAATGATCTCACCACTGCAATGGCAAAAGAAAAAAAAAGGTTTCAGTTCAACAAATTTGTCCAGGATATTTTATTTGACGGCAGGAGTTTCCGAGCTTCTACTCTAGCTGGTTGAGCCTTATTGAGGCGTGTAGTGGTAATGCTTAGAATTCACAATATTGACAAAGCTGTGAGTTCAGAACAGTTTCATGCACATGTCAGGGGAAAACAAGTGTTTGATTTTAGTTTTAAAGTGAATCCTGCAAATGTTAGAAGTTAAGATCTGAGTGGTAATTAAGAAGACTAAATCTGGATTGGGTACTGGATTGTAAATCAGATAAAACAGAATTCACATGAAATTAGAAATAATACTTTTTTAAAAACTTTTTTTAATATGTTAAATTAGTAACAGCATTTAAAAAAAATGCCCCTTCATTATATAAACATATTTACATTGAACATTTCATGATGAATGGATAAAAAAGGTTTAAAAATCCCTTGTCTTTGAAATCTTGGTCTGTAAAACTATAAAAATACATTATTCAAATGTTTTTAGTTGTAATTGACAGATATTGTATATATATATTATGTAATCATGTAAGTTAAGTAGATTTCAAAGTGTGTGTGTGTGTGGGTGTGTGTGTGTGTGTGTGTGTGTGTGTGTGTGTGTGTGTGTGTAGTTATACTCTCTGCTCCAGTCCCAGCCAGATGCTGCTCTGCAAATTTCCCGTCAGCTGTGTTGGCAGGACACTCTGATGCGCGTGTTGGTCCGGACCCCCGGGGGCGAGGGGAGCACAGGTTCGGGCCGAGCTGACTCTGCCAGCCTGGGCAGCCTAGAGCTTGGCCGCAGTGGCACAGGAAACAGGCTGGAGCCTCCGTTTGACCGAAAGATGTTATCAAGTAGTGTGGGCAAGCTGAACGATGAGAGGGACAGCGTTTCAGACAGCAAGTCTATAGACAGTCTGGACAACGGAGACATGCTGTCCCTCACTGAGACACCAGGGGATGCTCCGTTTAATTACTATGTGAATAAATCCCCCAAGGCTGGGAAAGCCGGAGGATTAAGTTTGGACCTGTCCCATTTACACCAATTTGACCAGGGGGACAGTGGAAGTCAGACCCCCGGCAGCATGCCTAGTACACCCTCACCACTGGAACATGCCAAACCTTTTCTTGGAGCCACTGCAGAACGAGAAACAACTTCGTCTCTGCCTGATGACAGCTTTCTGTTCAGTGATAATGTCTCTCTAGGGGAATCCTTTAACAATGCTGAGGTAAAGCATTTCCTTCAGTAATACTTATGTTAATCAAACTATTATAGCATAAATTAAAGAATATGTGCCAATCAGCCACAATATTAAAACCACAGACTGGTCAAGTGAATAATATTGATTATCTCATTGCAATTGCATCTGTGAGGGGGTGGGATATGTTAAGCATCAAGTTAACAGCCATGTTCAAGAAAACTGGGTGAGTGTAAGGGTCTGAGCCACTTTTGCAAGGGCCTTGTTGTGATGACTAGATGACTGAGTAAGAGCATCTACAAAACAGCAGGTCTTGTGGCATGTTCTGGTATGTAGTGGATGATACCTACCAAAAGCCAGTGAAGCAGCAACAGGGTCCTGGGTCAAAGCATGGGCAGAGAATGCTAGCCCATCTGGTCTGATCCCACAGTAGCTACTGTAGCACAAAATGTGAACACTGACTATGATAGAAAGGTATCAGAACACACAATGCTCCACAGTCAGAGCTGTTCTACTCAGACCTACTCACTATTAGCCAACTCTGCTGACTGTCCTGTTGGCTTGTGCTGTTGCAAGTGAATGACTAGACTTCTCTCTTCTCAAATAAATAGCCCCGGTCAAAGTAGTTTTTGATCCTAGTTTAAGCTTCTACCTGACAGTGGATTTTGGAACAGAATGTGATGATAATTTTTTTGAAAACACACTTCAAATACATATTCTTCATATCAGAGTAATGTTTGGCCTACTATATGGTTCTTGCATGCTGATATCTTTGCAGATTGCACAGTTTATTTCTTGTTTATTGTATTTCATTTGGTTAGCTTCATATGTGTGATATAGACTGTACTGATGTCATTTGTGTGTGCTGTGTGTATGTTCCTGCAGCGTGCAGAGGAAGAGCTGTGGCGGTTACTGTTGGAGATTGTGTTGTGTGTGATGTGGCGGGGTGTGGGGGGTTCAGATGACTCTGCCTGGCTGGAGAGAGGGCAAGTGTTCTCAGCTCTCACCAAATTGGGCACTGCCAACGATTTAGTGCTGCCTGTTGACCACATCAAACTCAGGTAAGAGAGAAAGAGAGAATAAAATAGTGCCAAATTACCTTACAGCCTACAGTTAGCTATGACATCAGACAAAAGTATGTTTTATATATTTATATTGTCAGAAATCTGTTAAATTATTATTCTTTTCACTTAATATCATTGCAAAATATTTATTAGCTCTGCCTTTTATTCAGATTTTCCTGTTTTATCATATGAATCATTTTCTATATTATTTCATTTGGTTTATAATGTATTTGTTCATGTGTTATTTATTGAAAAGTATTTTTATTTTTTTGTTTTGAAAAAATGTCAATTTTTAATTTCTATATTTATAGTTAATATATAATATAATAATTTAATTACCATCTCTCTTGCTCGCTCTCTCTTTCTCTATTTCTCAGCCTTTTAGAGCGAATGCTGGAGTGGGCAGTAACTGATAATCGTGAGTCCACAACACTCACTCTGCCCCAGCACACAGAGAATGCGGTGCGTTTGCTGCATGTGGTGCAAGATTTCCTGCAGGCCGAAGGTTTGGTCAATCCTGCGCTGTGGACAGAGAAGGTCCTGGACGAAACGGTCATACTGATGGACAGTTTGATGGTGTGGTATACAGCCGGGTCCCAGTGGCTTCAGCTTTCTCAAGTTGGACTTAGGCTGCTGCTTGGATTCATGGCACAGCCCGATCCTCAGGTCAGTTAGATGGACGCAACTTTACTGAATGTGATAGAACTGGACAATATGGACAAAATTCTGTTGCTGTTATTTTTAAGCAACTCAACCTGAAAGGGAGTTATATCATGAATGTCCTGAATGCTGTCAATATGTGGTTGTCAATATTCATTGTAACCTTGGTTCACCTTGGTTTTTACGTGTTTTTTTCGTGGGGTGTGTCTGTGTACATGTGTGTGTTTTTTATTTTTCTCAGGTTTGTGCTATAGCGACGGCCAAGCTGAATGGAATTCTACAGACCAAGAGTGTGGACTCTCAGGATGAAGCATGTTTCCTGCTGGGCAGAGTCGAGGGCATCCTCAGACGCTCCATCAGCGAGCAGAAAGACGAAACGTACTCGTTCCTCGTTCCCCTGCTCCGAACGCTTCTTTCTAAAGTGCATAAACTGCTCTACATGGAGCTCCACCTTCCCTCGCTGCCCGACACAAACGGCAGCCCGTCTTTCTTTGAGGATTTTCAGCTCTACTGCAACTCCCCCGAGTGGCGGGTCTACCTCGATAAATATGTAAGTGTGTGTGGGGCAGTGTAGTTTTCAGAGTGTCTATGATTTCAACAGGAGAAGTGGGTGGAAACACCTTGTTGAATTATTACGATATTTAGTCCTGACTGTAGCAGGGAAACAAAATAGTTATACCTCAGCTAGACATGAATCTGCTCTATCAGGTGGATATCAGCAGAAAGTGCTCTATTAGTTGCAATGATATAAAATGCTGGAGTGTGCCACCTTTTGAGCCGGGTTTTTTATGGCAGCTGCTGTTGTCTCCTCAGATAATCCCGTATATGAAGCAGTACGAGATAGAAACATTCAGTCAGGGCCATGAGAACATGGCTTTATTCTGGAAGGACTGCTACGAGGCCTTCATGATTACCCTGCATCGCAGAGAGAGAGAGAAGGGGGAGAGCAAGATCCGTTTTCAGGTAATGCACACATGTTCTTCCATTGTACATGTATCCTAAACAAATCTTTATCCCAATGTCTACCATGTGTTTATTGTGAGCCCAACATTACAGTATATATTAGATTTAATACAGAATGTATTGTCTGTTATGTAATTATTTAAATGGGGGAGCCGTGGCCTAAATGTTAGAGATACGGGTTTGTGACTGAAGGGTTGCTGGTTTGAATCCCAGAACCAACAGGAAAAAAACACCCACGACTGAAATGCCCATGAGCAAAGCACCTAACCCCTAACTCCCCAGGTGCCGTGGCTGTGTGACTGCTCACTTCTCTGGGTGTGTACTAGTGCTCACTGCTACTGATGAGTAAAATGCAGAGACCCATTTTCCCTTGAGGATTATTTGAGTAAATCAAGTTAAAAATGAATGTATTTATAATCTGTTATTTGATTTACATTATATATCATTAGGGTTGAGTGACTTTCTGTATTGTTCAATGTCAAAAGTGACAAAAAATGTCAAAAGCTTGTCAGAAATGAAAAGGATGCCCTCTTATTGTGATTACTAGTTTGATTCCCATCACAGTATTGACAGATACCGGTATTTCTCCATGTGCCTTCAGCTGTCTAGTGTTGTTGCATTGGTCTTAATAGATAGAAGCACAAGCTAACCTTGACTCTCCCAGTACTGGTGCTACTGTATGATTGAGGGGAGTCCTAGATAGAATTGAGTTCAGATTGTTATAAAATGCCTCCCGTTCTCCTTACAAACCAAACGTGCTGTGGTTTGTTTTAATGAGCTACAAATGAAGTAATTAATATGAAATGCACACACACAGGAACAGTTTGTGGAGCCGTTTTCTCGTCGTGGCCGGCAGGAGAATCTGCGGTATAACAGCATGCTAAAACAGATCCACACACAGAACAGCGCCATCCTCAGGCAGTGGAAGGCAGCGCGCAGGGGGCTTATGTGTGAGAGAGGGCCTTGGGTGGACAAGTGAGTGTTTATTCTGAAGTTGTATATGACTGTTGCAAGCAGCACAAGGGTTATGGGTAAAGATATGTTCTTCATTCAGTAAACATGAATATTAAAACAAGGGTGAAGTTTATAGCACTGTTCGTAAATAGAGAACGCAGTTCAGAGTAAACATTATTCTGATAATTTATAAGTTCAAAAAATGTTTTGCGCTTTTCAGTAGATTCAACATAGCTACAGAACAGTCTCAATAATATTGCAATAATAATCAATAATGATCAGTAATATGCACTATAACTGTTTTTATTGTTATAGAGCAGTGGAAAAGAAATTGTTCACTTGAAACTTTGGTATTTAAATGTATGCATTTTAGCTTTATTCTCTTTATTAATTTCTGAATTAATGCATTTATTAGTAAAAATACTATACTATATTTTTGTTGATTAATCACTTGGTGTGTTTAGGGAGCAGAATGAGATGTACTGGAAGTTGTCTAGCGCTGAGAATTACTCCCGTATGCGTTTGAAGCTGGTAAGGAATTATAACTTTGATGCTCACCGAGAGGCCAGCGCTCTTCGGGATAACCTGGGTAAGAACATATATATCTGTGTTTGTTTGCTTCACATAAACACACATATACAAATACCAGCAATCACACAATATTAAATAAGAGTCTCACTATGCTAAAAATTGTCCACCACCTATTAGTGCCCCCTTTTAGCAAATGGTTGAAGGAATAAAAATAAAAATTCCACTTCTCCAGTTTAAGGCCCTGTATTGATGCAAAACTTAATGCACAAGGCACAACTAACATTTATGAGTGGGTCCGAATACATTTAGCTGTTTTGACAGCAAACAGCTTTGTCCAATCACAAGGCACAAAAAGGTTGTCCTAACTCGTTTTATTGTTCAGAGGTGTGTTCTGGGCATAACATGAATCAGAATGGCCTATCACCTCACCTTTAAAAGGCAGGGGTGCTAAGGGAGCTATAGCTAATTGCTAATATATTGTCATGTTTACCAGGCAAACCAGATCTATTTCGGTAGAGAAAATGAGGATGTGCTCGTGTGCAAAATGAAAACGCACAAGCACATCATTTACAGGAGCACCACTGTATCACCTAAGCCTTTTGAGTTCTATTCGTGCACTCTGAGCATGTATCTGTGTCAAAAACACACATGCCACAATAACTTGGCACCCCTGCATTGACTACATAACTTGCTTTGCCAATAAAACAGCACTGATTGTTCTGTAATATTTTTAAGGAGAATGTCCATCTCTGCAGATCATCCAGGGTTCTAGGCCTTCTCCTTTGCACTCTCCTCTTTGGCTCATGCCACAGTTTTTTTGAATGAGGTTCCTCTGACATCTAAATTAAACTTAGTAAAACCCATGATTTTATTTTTTACCAACACTGATCCTTGGGGACTTTTGCCTCTCTTACCACCCTCTTCACTGTACACTGGGGCAAAATAAATTTGGATTGTCTTCCAGGCAAGTTTGTAACAGTTCTCGCTAGCTGATGTCCACTTTTTTATTATTGCCCTACCAGTAGAAATGGGCATTTTCAGGCCAGTAGCTATTTTTTTAGCCCTGTTTTACGAAGGTCTTCTCCCTCATTTGATATATTTGTACCCAAGTTAATGAGGAAGTCATGGATTGCAGCTTCCTGCACATTCCTATCAACTTTTTAAATAGGAAACATGCTTCAGTTACTGTCATTTCCAGGGGTGCCAAAAATATATTTTCTCTAAATAAAATAATACTTAAATACTTATTTTCTCTGATATAAGCTTCATCAATAAAAGGTGGATGTTTTACTAAGGGGTTCCAATATGTGTGGAGAGCACTGTAGTTCTGTGGCTATTTTGACAGTTAGCACTAAATATATTGTCCAAATGATTTTTTACTCATAAGACTTTTGTTCACATCTTTTGCTTTGCTGCTGAATATGTCCGTGTAAAAGCTATAATTCATGCATTTACTGCTGATCCAAAGTTTTTGTGGCAACAATTATTATTAAAATACAGGAATCTGATCCACGATCAGCCAGCCCTGGCTTTATCTGAAATTGCTGCTGATATTTTGCTTAATTATTCTTTTAATGAAATAGAGCAGGGCTGATTGGTTGTGCAGCAGAGACCATAAACCTGCACAGTGGCAGGTGTTTCAGATAAATTGGCCACTGAATATATCTGCTGTGTAAGAGTAAACGGGCAGTGCGGTGCACTGTAGGCTGTAACCTGAGATAGTCCTTAATCAGATTAAGACACTGTGTGTGTTGGTTTGTGTGGATGTGTACACAGGTGTGCAGCAGCAGCAAGTAAACGCTGAGTCTCTGTTGTTGGAGGCCGTGAAGCAGGTGAAGGTCAGTGACCTGGAGGAAGAAATTCTGGATCTACCAGAGGAGGAACAGAGTGTGAACACACAGTGAGTAGCACATGCATCTGTGTGGCACCTGTGATTCCAGTGCCATGTCTCAGTGTAAATAAGGCATGGATTTCCGAGTGTGTAAGACTCAAAGGAAAAACTAACTTTTACTCCTCCTCCTCCAGGGCGGATGATGAGGATGCAGGACAAAAGGAGAAGTTGGTGATGTCTGAGGATTGTGAGCTGGTCACTGTGGTGGATGTGTACCCTGGACGGCTGGACATCACCACACACCACATCTACTTCTTTGACAGCAGCACAGAGAAAGAAGAGGGTGAGGACTAATATTTTCATAATGTAGATTGAAGGGGTAAAAATGCAGCTTTTGAACTTTAGTAGAAGGTTCAAAGAAAAAATTAGTGAATAAATAAATAATAAATGCACACTCAGGAAGCTAAGCCTTCATTGTTCCTCAATGGTGGAACGAGCTGCCCAGAGATACAAGATCAGCTGAGTCTCTCTCAACATTCAAGAAG
>JBBPDA010000105.1:8654520-8673087 GCA_037974385.1 Arnoldichthys spilopterus
TACACTGCTCCCCGGGGGCTGTTGGTAGCTGCCCGCTGCTCCACGTGTGCACGTGTGATGGGTTAAATGCAGAGGTCGAATTTTGTTGTGGTGCTTGAATGTGTTCACAATGACAAATAGTCACTTTCAAGTTACTCTTTTCACACTGACTGTGTAGCAACCTAGCCGAGATGAGGAGAGGGACAAGAAGTTCTCTAGGAGAGTGAACCACAGCCCTCAGCCCAGTTCTCGCTACAGCCGTGACAGCAGGTAAGTCTTTAAGAAATGGCTCACAAACAATATAATGTATGCAGTTCCCTTCCCTCAAATGTAGTCAAGCAACCAAGACTTATTTAGTGTATACTTCATAGTGAAAAGCATTTTTGGGTTTTGCACATACTTTTTTCCATTTTTGGAGATATGTAGACATGCAGCTACAAGGTTCAGCATAGGGTTTGCTTTACTTAACTACATTAGCCTCCAGTGCAAAACTAAAGCCGCACACGTCAGACAGCAAGATGTTTTGGCTGATCAAGCACATTTGGGGTGAGGTGGGAATGTGTATTTGTTGATCATCCACTTACTCTAATGGTTGCTTTAATTCAGTAATGCTGTTAAAATGTCTACTTTGCTGCTGTATGGTGATTCTTAGGAGGGCTGATGAGCGTAAGAAGGACGATCGCTCTAGAAAAAGGGAGTACGACCGCAACCCTCCGCGACGGGACTCGTACAGGGACAGGTACAACCGGCGACGTGGCCGCAGTCGGAGTTACAGCCGAAGTCGCAGCCGCAGCTGGAGCAAAGATCGTGCCCGCGAACGAGACCGAGACAGAGAGAGGGACAGAGAACGGGACCGCGAGAGAGAACGCAGCAGGACACGATCACGCAGTCAATCCCGAACCAGAAGCAGAGGTACACATTTCTCTCTGTAGCATCTGTAATGTGACGGGATCAGTCTTGCGGAGCATGTTGTGCTATTGTCAAATATCTTTTTTTAGTGCCTTGTCTGGAATGAAGTTGTTCTGTCCTGGAGGGGTGACTTCTGGTAGAGTTTGGTGACTTGATGAGGTCTTTAGCTTACAGTTGGTTAAAACGTAATTACTATAATAATAGTTACATCTACACATGCGTTGGGCTGCAACAATGAAGTGGAAGGGCACTGTGACCTGTGATTTTACCACCACATAAATTGTAGAGTTGGAGCTTTGAATAATGCAAAAGAAGAGGGACTGAGGAAGGCAGAACAGGTAAATGTATTAATTAACTGAATGATAGGTGGGTTAACTAGTTCAAGATAAGATTATTGAACTAAATTGATTAATGTGCTGGTGTGAAACTAGCAACGCCACTTTGCTTGGCGCTTTCCACTGGTGCAAAATTGGGCCCTGCATGTTTCTTTTGAATAGAGCAGAAAAAACAGGGAGCAACACAGGCAGCTGGTTTGTTATATAGGAGGTGATTTGGATATTATCTGCCACAGATTTCCGTCTATTTATGTGTACATGCATGTGGTTAAAATATTATCCATCTGATAAGTGCATGCCTACAAGATTTGCATCACTTCTGTACTTGTTAAAGTGATAAACATTTTTTCCGCCCTGGGGATAGTGTTTGCTTGGGCTGACACTCAAAAATACAAAGTATAAAGGTCATGGTCTGTATTATGATGTTTGTTGGGATGATTTTATCTAGACATTTTACACCTGACTGAATTTTTTTGCCTAGATACCCACCCTGTCATGAGCTGTGAGTTGGAGTAAGTATAGGGCAAAGGTTCCTCAGGACTGGGACTGGGAACCAGTGGTCTGAGAAGATTTCATATTTTTGCTTTTTTTAGATCCAGTGATCTGTCAAGGTGTAGTTGTAGTTATGTCTGGACATGTTCCAGGATCAGGAATTTGTTGCGTCAGGGGCACCGCACATGCTTTTCCCATTTCAAGGTTATTTTCTGTGGGCAGACTGGATGAGAGTCCAAGACTAAAACTAAACATGTAGAAAATATGGATGGGGTTGATAACCATTTCTGCCACAGAAACTTGAAAAGTTGCATATTCATTCCTTGCATGCAGCTTGTGTAGGACCTGATCTGTACCAGATGGTTCTGTTGGGGCTGGGTGGGAAAATGAATTGAAAGAAAATAATCATATTGAAATTGAAATAGTGGTTTAGAAACATCGCAATTAGACATTTTCCCCAAATCGTCCAGTCCTACTACCAGCTGGAATAGACCAAGAAAATTTAACCTAAAAAACCTCCAGTGCTTGCAAATTGGCTTCTATTAGGCCTAGTCCACACAGGGGTTCAAATCTTGAATAAGCAGCCAGGACATTTTTAGTGGTGCTTCAGTATGACGTTACATTTGCTTGCCTCTGTTTAATGCCAGCCTGTAGCCCAGATTATAATTCTGGGTTTTTACCTGTGGGGAGCAGTAATCAAGCATTGCATAGTTTATTTTTAACCTTTGCGGTTTGAGGTTCATCCTTCATTGGATATGTGAACTATCTTTATTAGAATTGAACCTTGACCTGCTTGTGTTAAAAATCCTCATATGGCAAAAACATCACTACCATTACTGGGTTCCTGACTGCAGAATCATGGGACATTTCTGGTCATCTAGAGCACTATAAACTAACAGCATGTAAACATAATCAAGAGTTTTTCTTTGCGCTTATCGGGCTGTTGGCAGAAATTGACGCTGCTAAAAGCTGCATGCAACGTTTTTTTAAATGCCATCCAAACGTGCAGCTGACCGAAGGGGAGTCCTAAAAGCCTGATTTGCTTCAGTGAGCCTAAAAATGTCAAACGTCAGAAAAAATGCTTAATTTAGGCTTCAGTGTGGACAGGGCCTTATGTTTGTTTTGTGTCCATGGTATTTCTGTGCTCTGTGCTAAGGGAAATGCATGAAAGTTGGCATCATGCTACAGATGCAGCAGATTGAGGTTGTTTTGGAAAAAAATACTGAAGTGTTTCTTTAATGCCATTAGCCGATCGGTCTCATGACTTGCTACTTTCTAACAAATAGCAGTGTATATCAATAAAGTTTTAATCTGCTGTTATTTGTCACGACAGAGAGGGATTCTGGGAAGTTGAAGTATGACCACGAGCGTTCTGAGCGCCAGGAGGGCGGAGCCAGTGAGAATTACGTGGCCACACCACTTGCCACGGGCACTTCATCTTCACACTTCCCTGTACCTGCCCTCAGCAGCACCATCACAGTCATTGCCCCCACTCACCATGGAAACAGCACAACAGAGAGCTGGTCTGACTTCCATCCGGACCATCATGCCCCCTACGGGAGAGCAGCTCCACCCCCACGCAAACGCTGCCGTGACTACGATGGTATGAAGGCAGTTCGTAGTTTAACAGTATTTTGATGTTTTTTCATGTCATTCTGAAGGAGATTAAAAGAACAGATTGGTGAAAAAAACAAATGTACCCCTTAAATGTAGCCAACACAGTATAAGGTGTCTCTTTGCTTCATTAGTTTTAGCACCAGTTCTTAGGCTTGTATAGTTAGAGTAATAGCAAAGGTGTGCTCCAAAGTTTAAAACAGTATTAGCAATAAACTTTCCTAAGTTTGCTAATCCTTAGCCTTGTTTTTCCTTCTACTTTTTATACATTGTAGTCTCATACGGTTTCAGAAACCTCATAAGCAAATCTGTTTGAGATTACTTAGGAAAATCATTGCTGCGTTGGATAATTTAGGCATGAGTTTTGCACCATGCTAATTGGTTGGGTGCTAGCTTTAATTAGATGTTTGCTACATTTGACTTGTTGCTCTAATGCAGAGGTTCTCAAATCTGGACCTTGAATCCAGATTCCACTCATGGATTTTGTAATCAGTAGTCAACTGAAGTGTTGATACTGTTGGTAACTGCTCCACGTGTGAGGAGTTAAATGCAGAGGTCACATTTTTCGTTGTGGTGCTTGAGTGTGTTCACAATGACAGTCACTTTCACTTGGCCACAGAGTCCTGTCTACTGGTGATAACAAAATCCGTGATTGGAATATGGATTTAAGGTCCAGATTTGAGAACCTCTGCTCTAATGCAAATCTATTGGAGCAAACTTCACCACACAAATATTTGTTGATGGACTACATTTTTGGTAAGAGGTAAAACTGAACATTAAAAATGTTGGTAAATTATTCATACCCCATCAGCATGAAAATTGCATCATTCCTATTTGAGGTTTATTATTATTATTATTATTATTATATATCTTATATAAAAACCCCATATATAATTTATAATTTATTCTGTATTTTCTTACTTGTTCTTATCCTTTTTGTGCTTATAGAGTTTGTGGTGTTTTTATCTTCTGCTCTGTAGAGAAAGGTTTCTGCATGCGGGGGGACATGTGCCCTTTTGATCATGGCAGTGATCCCGTAGTGGTGGAGGATGTAAACCTGCCCAGCATCCTTCCCTTCCAGCCCCCGCCTCTTCCTGTGGTGGACGGTCCACCTCCCCCTGGTTTGCCCCCTCCTCCATCTCTGCTCACACCTCCGCCGGTTAACCTGCGGCCTCCTGTGCCCCCGCCTGGCACCATGCCTCCTAGCCTCCCACCTGTGGCAGGTAATTTCATCATCATCATCTCAGAGTTTTGCAGTATTCTGGTCACGTGCATTCGGTAATCAACATTAGGAAGTTACAGATGTTTCTTACTTTATTGTACTTTATAAATTTAAGTACTTAAGTACTTTTTTTGCCCCAGATTCTGATTGGAGTCTTGTGATACTAAGAATTGTCCAATATTGGATCTGATGTGATTGTGGACCTCAAAGCCCACTTTACAAAAATGCCATTGAATATTTTAAACAATAATGTTTTATTTTACGCATTTTGTGTAAAATAAACATGCATGCAAGTGACCACCTTTTTGAAGTTACCTTTTCCTTGTTTTGAATATGCTGCTGTTTATTGGTTTGCTCTAACAGGAACCTTTTTGATATTCTTTTCTTTTGACTGGATGTTTACCACTGTATTGCATCACCACTGTTTTTAACATTCTGTGAACATTTTGGAACTGAGGAGACCAGTTGTTGGAGTTTTGAATGTGAACTGTACATTCTTGCCTGATGAAGGTTTCCAGCAGCTCAGCAGTTGATGGTCTAACTTAGTGGGTTTTTTTTTTTTTTTTTTTTTTTGTGTCAGACTGTGACAAGTCTGGACAGCTCCCGGACTGCCATGCTGTTGTAGTTCATTTAGAATGTGGATTGACAGTCTTGCTGAAATAAGTAAGGCCTTTAGGCCTAGTCCACACGGGCGTATATGGTGCTAAATTTGCGTTCGTTTGCCTCTGTTGAACCCTGACCTGCAGACCGTAATTCTGTATGTTCACCTGTGGGGGCAGTAATCCGTGTTTTTTAAATCTGTGTGGTTTGAGCTTCATCCTGCACTGTATTAGTGAAATATGGATCTGTTGCTTTATTTAGACCTGAACCTTGACGTCGCTCTGACTGAAGAATCATGGGATGGCTGTAGTCCTCCAGATCGCTAACCTAACAGCATGTAAACGCATTGAAGATGTTTTTTTGACGCCATCTGAACTTGCAGCCGGCCATACGCAAGCCCCAAAAGCCTGTGTGTGCACTTTAATGTGCAGGAAAACATCAGCATTTGATTTGCGTTCGCCTGACGCCACAAACGTCAGGAAAACGCTTTATTCAGACGTCCGTGTAGACAGGGCCTTACTGACAAACATTGTCTGGATGACCGCGTATGTTGTTCAAAAGTCTGTAGATATTGTTCAGCAATAATCGTGCCTTTGCAGATGTGTAAGCTACCCATGCTGTGTGCAGTAATCACAATTGCTGGCTTTTGGGCTGATCATAACACGGATGGTCCCGGATGGCATCAGCGATGTCCAGAAAGAATTTCAAATTTTTGTCAGACTTCAGGACAGTTTTTCACTTTCTTCTTTGCATGGAATAAGCCTGTTAGTTGAGAGATGTTCTGCCAGCTGTTTTTACACTACTTTTCAGTTTTTCCCTGTTCCAACTTTTTGGTGGCAGCAAATTTAAATTGAACATGTATTTTTCACAGCACTTTGCTCGGTTCGAACATTTAATATCCGATTAAAAACAGAATAAAGAAAACATATAAGTGTGCATGATTTGTAAATCAACATTCGCCGTTTTTGTTTGTTGTTGATTTGAAAACTGCTATTTTTGCACTGTAGAAGTTTAAGCTGCATTGTCATTTTCTGAAAATACGCCTCATTGCTGCTGGTCGTAGATGATCATCAGTGGCAGCTCTGTTAGTGTTGTAAAATGTGCAACACAGTTAAATAGCCTTAAAGAGCTGTAAGTGGTTTAAGCTGAATATAATAGCTGATACAAACCCTGTGTTCTGCAGTGAGACCTGCTGTTAATCTTATTCCTTTACCTCATGTTCTTCTGGGTATCTCTTGTTCAGGTCCTCCTCCTCCACTCCCTGCACTGCAGCCTTCAGGGATGGATGCTCCCCCAAACTCGATCACCAGCTCCGTTCCCACAATCGTCACTTCAGGGGTTCGGCCTCCACTCCCTCAGCCCCCACCACACCTTGTGCCCTCCGGGGGTCGCCCTCCACTCCCTCAGCGCCCTCCAAACCTCTATACCTCTGGTAATTACAGTTAAACTATATTATTGGTTCTCTGTAATTTTGAGCTTAGAATGAGGGTTATATTTATGACCATAAGACCCAGAGCATTGGCCCACAATGTCAGGGGTGCTGTTGTCTGAGTGTTGACCCTATTATCGGGTGATGGCAAGTTTGATCCCCGATGACACCACAGCTCTCTCTGGGTGGGTAGGATGGCCCTTCCTCTCCCCATCACATAGTGTGATGCTAGCCTGTGTGGGTGTCTGTTGGCAGTGGTAGTTTGTGTACTTCTCCTAGTGTATTGAGCTGCCAAATGATGACAAGTTAGCTGCAAGTGAAAATGTGGCAGCGCTTCACATGGCTCAAAGAAGCAAGAGACTTCAGCGTGACTCCCAGTGTTGGTGTTTTGTGATCTGGGGAGTCCTGGGTAATGGGTGGATGTTAACACCATTAAGTTGAAAAACATTTTAAGTTGTAGTTTTCATATTCTTTTATTTTACCCTTTCCATTTTGTTGTTTGGGCTTGAATCTTGAAGTATTGCTTATTCATAACTATGTCTTGATTGAACTTATGTCTAAAATAGGCTATTATTTCTTTCATTTTTTTTCCAAGAAGGCATCACACTAACCCAGCCTCAGTAGAGTAAATGAGTGTTTAAATATTTTAACATTTTGAGCTATTTCTGATGCTTAAATATTTGAAATGATTGATCAAACTTCAATTATCCCAATGGCATACCGTCTCCATGGCATCCCGGCATCTCACACGAAGCAAGTCTCTGTTACAGTGGGGTCGGATATGGATGGATGTTTAAGCAACAAGTGTCCTTCTAAAAATTGTGTTCAGCTTCCTGACAAACCTTTGTTTCTTTTTGTAGATGCATTTGAACCAGATGTGTATAACCCAGAGGCTCCCAGTATGACCTCACGACCTATGTACAGACACAGGGTCAATGTCCAGCGGCCCAACTTAATCGGGCTCACCATGGGGGAGGTGGACCTGCCCCCACGAGGTAACGGGTCTTTTCTAACCTCTGACTTCGCTTCTGTCAGTAAAGAACAATTTGTAAACACTGCATACTCTCTTTTAAATGTATAAAGTATATAAAAAAAATTGTATATTATTAATTAATCTTGTTCTCTAATGTTTATTAGTTTTTTGATATTTCTAATGTGTTTTTAAATGGGAGAAATGTATCATTGTGTGTGATTCTCCCCCCCCCCCTTTGTGTCATTTCTACAGACAAAATGTTGAATAGCAATAGCGCACGGATTGTTCTGGAATCAGACTCCAGAAAGAGGGGTGCGGTGCCACATGATGGAGGAATGCCGCCAAAGAAACCTTGGTTTGATAAGTAAGACCATCAATTGACTTTTTCCACATTCTGATCCTTGTCCGCACCAATGATCTTTGTATGGGATAGATATCCAACACAGTTCAACTGCTTCGTGCTTGTAGGGGTGTAAAGAATATAAAATGTAGACTCCCTTCCATCTTTTTGCATGTTAAACAAACAACTGAACACTAGTTTAATGTTTTAAATGGCATGTGTATTAAGGTTTTTATTTATTTATTTATATTGCCACTCAATTTATTTGGCTTGATTTTGTTTTTCCACAGACACAACTTCAACAAGCCCAACCACCATGGCTATCATAAAGTGCCGTTCTCTTTGCCAAATACTAAACTGGCCATTCGGCAAATTCCGCCAGAACTCAACAACATCAGCAAGCTCAACGAGCACTTCAGCAAGTTTGGCACTATAGTCAACCTCCAGGTGAACTCAGCATTTCTGACATGCTGCCTTTTACACTTAATTAGAACAGTGGTTTCCATGGTTTCCCTGTTGTTTTGTGTACTTGTGTATATGTTCCTGTGCTGTCCAGTCAGTGTTCGTGTGTGTGTGCTGTTTTAAACTCGTACTCCAATACTGCTGTTAAGCTAATTTTTCATTCAACACCTGTTGGAGACATTGTACCGTTATTTTGAAAGGAGAGTTAAAATCCTAAGGACATTGATGACCAGCTGTCTCAAAAGACAAGATGCATGTCTGATGCATACAGTTGAGGTTTTAGCAAGGGCTTGAGTAGATTTGATGAATCAGGAAATGTCATGCAAGTGTGCACTTTAGCCCGACTACAAAGTTTTGCATACACCTATATATAAATGCGAGGCCATGCTGGCAGCTGCAGCATGCATGTGATTATAGCCCTGTTAAGCCTTTCTAGAAAAATCTGAATTATTGACTTCCTTATATAATTGTTGTCTTTAATGAAGTCGCCATAAATGAATGAGAGTTGATTTGTGTGTTTGATTTTGTGTGTGCAGGTTGCCTATAACAACAACCCAGAGGGGGCGTTGATCCAGTTTGCATCTCCGGAGGAAGCGAAGCGGGCCATTCAGAGCACAGAAGCTGTTCTTAATAACCGCTTCATTAAAGTTCACTGGCACAGGGAGGATGAACCGGCACCAGCACATACTGTACCACCTATGGTAAACACGCACAGAGGCTGCAGTTATTGTTAACACACAGTCAGTTTTGTTAATCTCAAAACCGGGTTTTCTATTTCTTTATTTATCTTTGGGCATAATGGCCCAACAAACAAATATATTTACTTTTGCTTAGCACATTGTTCCTAGCACTTAGAATTAAGGGCATGTGTTATTCTTTAGAGCCACTTAAAACCTAATCATCGTAGTCTTTTCCCAGAACTGATATTGTGATGTGCTTCCTGGAGAGCAGTGTAACCCATCATTCCATACCTACTGCTATACCTTGAATTAGACTGCATATGTTGTGTGTAATTGTCTGTGTGTATGTGTATGAAATTGGTTTTTATTCCTTGTGCATGTTAGAATGTGCAGCAGCCCCAGCAGCCTCCAGCCACTACTCTCAAGCAGTCTGTGAAGGACCGACTTGGGCCTCTGCCCACTGGAAACGCAGAGCCACCTCAAGAATCCAGCCATCCCTCACAGGTCAGTTAGAAGAGATGACCATGGTTATTTGAATGTGCAGCTTTCTGAACTTGTCTTACAGTATTTTGAAACTTTTAAAGTGTTAGACTGTGTGTGCTGTACAACTGCAGTGGCTGTGGTGACACAAGCAGGTCTCAAACCTCACACTAAGCCAAATGGACAGTTGTACAGAGTTGCATCTGGAAATATTTCAAACAAAAATATAATACATTTGAAAAGTTAATTAAGCTATTGCTTTGCTTATAAGGGACTTTACTTCCTTACTGTGCACAATGTAGAAATAGTACACCAGATATAGTTCCTCCAGGAACAGGTTTGGACACCCCTGCAGTACAATAACTTTTATACATGCACTTAAATGGGAACACGCTTATCAATCACAACATTAAAACCACAGGTGAAATAATTAACATGAATAACACGGATCCTGTTACAGTAGCACCTGCCGATGGAGTGGGATTTATTAGGCAGTGAGTAAAGTCAGTTCTTTAAACTGAGGTGTTGAAAGCAGGAAAAAAGGGGGAGCACAAATTTCTGAACAACTTTGACAATGGCCAAATTGTGATGGCTAAATAAATAGTTCATAAGTGTCCAGGCTCATTGATGTGCATGAGCAGTGAAGGCTATGCCCTCTGGTCTGATCCCAAAAAAGATCTTTTGTAGCACATATGGCTGAAGAAGTTAATGCTGACTATGATTGACAGGTTTGAATACTTAACTTGCTGTCTGCCACTCAAGCTTGCGAGGCTGCTACTGTGCAAAAGTGACCATCGAGGGCCATCAGTGATGCATGAAAGTTCTCAGTTGCTAGCTACATGCCCGTACTCACTATCTGAGCTTTTTACAGAAAATCTGGGTTCTTGAGGTGATTTATTGACTCATGGATGATTGTGCAGTAATGTATCAGTCATTTAATGTAGAGTAGGCTACAATTACAGCTGCTAAAGTCTTCTCAAACTCCTACAATTACAAATTGCCCAATATATTTTATGCTAAAAGTTTATTACTTTTTTTCTGCCAGTGACCTTTGTGAAGGTGGCTATGAAGTATCTGGCATTCATTAATAATTTTTCACTCTCTCTCTCCTTCCTGTCCTCACAGAATGCAGCCAAGTCTTCAGTGAAAGAACGGCTAGGCTTCTCTAAACCAGCAACATCTGCAGGAAAGGTCCTTGATCTCTTATAATACGTGTTTAGTGTCTTTCTTCGGGTCTTGCTAACACCATTGAGACAAATTTAACATGTTTTACATTGTGCTTTTCCCCATTTTACTGCAGGTCTTCTCCACGTCAACCGGACTTACCAAGACATTTTATAACCCTGCAGCAATGAAGCCAGGCCAAAAAGGTGTCCCATTCGGCACATCTGTTAATCCTGAGGATGCACTGAAAAAGAAACAGGTTTGTACTATATTGTTTTCATTTCAAGTGATGGATTTTTATACTCCACCAAGTAGCATCGTGAAAACTGCCTGCCTAAATTATTTCACACTGTCAAGCTGTTAAGTAATCTCAAATGGACTTATGTGGTTTCTGTCACCGTATCTGTACAAAAAAGTCCCCTGACTAAATGCTATTCCTGTTTTTTCCAACAGGAGGCACTGAAGCTTCAGCAGGATGTGAGAAAGAAGAAGCAGGAGATTCTGGAGAAGCACATTGAGACTCAGAAAGTGAGTTGAAACCTATATTCTGTAATGTGACTGGAGAATCACAGTCTTAATTTGCAGTTGAAGGTAAAGAGACTGAAAACTGTGTGTTTACAGTTACTAATCTCTAAGCTGGAGAAGAATAAGAGTATGAAAGCAGAGGATAAGGCTCAGATCATGCAGACGCTGACCACACTGACAAACAACATCAGCAAACTACAGGAGGAGATTAAAGGCATTTCCAGCCCCAACGCATTGCTGACCTGCATCAAGACCAAAGCCCAGGTATACTCGGACACTTTTTCTGTGATGCCAGGGCTGCCTGATAAAAGGAATAATGGTTTCTTTATTTTATTTGATGCACAGAATAGCACAATTATGTTTTTACACAACATTATTGGTAAATTATGCAGTGAAATGCTTGTTAGCTAGAAAATATATTGGTTGGGGGGGAGGGTTGCTTTGTGAATCGTGTATGGTTTTGAAAGCTTTTCTGCTGCTGTTTATTTTAGCATTGCTTTTCACATCTATGATTTTTAGAGTAAAGGCAGTACTCTAATCAAACTGGCCAGTCCGATTTTTCTTTTCCCCATTCTGATAAATGAATATTTAATTTTATAGATTATGGCCTTTTTTCAGTTTGTTTTAATGATCAATAAAAGCTAAAATTATCTGAAGTCCAGGGGTTTAAAAAATAATATGAATTTTAATCTTTTTGCCGTGTCTCCCAAAACTGAGACAACATGTGTGAGCTCTGGAACTGTTGTGGTTGTTTGTTAACAGGCTCAGAAGGAACTGTTGGACACTGAACTTGACCTGTACAAGAAAACACAAGCTGGGGAGGACACGGCTCAGCTCAAACTGAAATACACTCAACTGCAGCTCGAGGTTTGCTTTTACAGAATGTTATAGCAGCACCTTTACTAACGCAGGTGGCTCACTCCTCACTCTTATCACTGCAAAACTTAAAATGTATTATAGCAATTACATTTTACATCTTTAGACAATAACTGAATGAGATGCCTGTAGTTTAAGTGGTAAAAAGAATTTCAATAAATGTACAACATTTTTTTTGTAATGTAACTGGGGCTGATTGACCTATTGAATGTGGCAATTCTAAAAGCTGCCACTAGGTGGTGGTAGTGTCCTCACATGCTTCTCTCTGTTTTACCAGGCAGCCAAAAGAGGTCTCCTCACCCCAGGCCGTGGGAGGGGGGCTCACGCCAGAGGCCGAGGGGTCCTCAGGGGCCGAGGACGGGGCGTTAGGGGCAGAGTGAGGGGCATGCCCACCCACGCTGTGGTGGACCATCGGCCTAGATCCCTGGAGATTAGTGGCTTCACTGAGGCAGATCGGGTTGACCTGCTTCCACACTTTGCAGTGAGTTACTTGCAGTGGATTTTGGAACATTTAGCAGACCTGTAATGACTGGACATGCATTTTAGAATGTTTTACAGATGGGTTTTCTTCTGCCTATTAAAGTCTTAAAAACTTAAAGTGATCGTTCATCATCAGATCAGTTTTTCGCCCTTGCCTCGCAGGTTCCCAACCTTTTAGTCTTATCCCTCCTCTAATGCACCCACTTTAATCCCATACGCTCTTTACTATGTACTAATTAGCTGAATCAGAAGCAGTTAAACATGAGTATGCAGGATGTGGCATATTACAGGACCAGGGTGGGGAACCAGTGCCTTGCCTCATAATCAGCTAAGACATGTCTGGTGTCAAATTTGTTTCTTTGTTTGTGCTCTTCTGCCACATGGCTCAGGTCATGTGATGTTGCTGCAGAAGTGAAAGCTTCTCCCCCACCAGTTAGTCTCGTGCAACATGTCTATATCATGCACTTTCCTCCGTGTGGTGTTAAGTAATCTTCAATAGAATATGATTGTGTTTTCTGACACTATGACCTAATGCAATCTGTATTAATGGGCACCATTAGTAGCAGCCACCTTGAAACCTGATTTTGCCTGCACGTGAGGTAAAGGGTTTGTCAAATGTCTTGGTAGATTGACTGCATTTTAGGTAAAGGTTTAATTAATTTATTTCCTAGCTATTCCGGACATTTGATAAAACAATGCAGTGTTGCAGTATGCAGTTATTTTGAATCTACTTGTCTTGCTAGCAATTTGGGGAGATTGAGGATTGCCAGATGGAGGATGGCAGTCTGAGTGCCATCATCACCTACAGAACCCGTGCAGAGGCAGAGCAGGTACCACTGAACTTCTTTAACAAAATGTTACACAATCAGTGTTTGTAATGCGCGCGCACACACACACACACATGGATTTTTGGCTTGTAACTTGCCCTCACCTCAAGTTGTCTTGCTTCAGGCGGCAGTCCATGGAGTGAAGTTGAATAACCAGGAGCTTCGCCTGGCCTGGCATAAACCAACGGTTTCCCTCAGCACGGTGGACACTGAGGAGGTAGAGCCGGATGAAGAGGAGGTGAGCTGGTTTACATTCAGCACCGCTTTGCTACCCTGTTCCTCTCCCTTAGTCTGCCTCAGTCTTAGATTTACTATATAGTACATGGACTAAAGCAAACTACCACACACTAACGTTAGCGCTGATCTTTCAGCAGTCTGAGGTAATGTTAGTCGATAGTGTTAATAATGTTATCAAGGGAGCAAACATTAGAGAGAGATGTATGGAAGGAACATATATTGATCTCTCAGTATAGCGACAGTATTTTGCCTAGGGTTAGCTGTTAGCATATCAGTCCGCTAACCATGCTTCGGTCACCTTTTACCCCGCTGCTCCTGTTAGTCGGTTGCATTAGATGATAACCCCGAAATGATGATCCCAACACAAAAAGGCCCCATTCTGGTGTATTAGGCCTCCGTGCGCTGGTTTGTGCTTGAGCCCAGTGTACCGCATTTTGTATATTTGTTTATTTTGCAAAACGAATGAACGGGCACAGCCCCATGTGAGGGTGTGACTTACATTATCAAGTTTTCATTGCTGTGTTACTGACCGTCTCCGTTTCTGGCACAGTTCCAGGAGGATTCTCTAGTGGACGACACTCTCCTGCAGGATGATGATGAAGAAGAGGACGATAACGAATCTCGCTCATGGCGCAGATGAAGACGCCTCATCTTTGCTCCTCGGCCTGGCCATGCTCCCAGCGTGTCACTTCCTGCTTTTTTTTTTATTATTATTATTATTTTTTTAAGATTTTGTTTGCCATAAGTCTGCCATTCTTAATTTTTATTGTCACTAAACCTTAACAAAGAGAAATGCAGAACTGATTCACGGTATGGTGGGAGTGTTTTTCTTGCTTTTTCTTTTTTTCCCCCCTTGGAGACTGGTTAAATATGTAAACCCACATTTCATGTTTGCATTTCTGTGAAAGAATATCACAGTGGAATTAGTGATCAAATGAAGAATCTTTTAATTTCAAGATTTCAAAGAAAACCACAAAACTTGTTGGGTTAATGTTACATGTAGTAAGCTTTATTTAGAATGGTAAGCCTACATGAGGTAGTTGCTTTTGTGTACATATTTTATGTATGAATTTTAATGATTTGTATGACTGCTTTGCTTCTCCTGGCTTTAATTTGAGATGTAAAAAAAATAAAGAATTGAAATGGTCTAGAAAAAAACAGCTGGAAAAAAAAGAAAAGAAAAAAAAGAAAAAATGAGAGCTTTGCTGCAGCAGCAGCACTGATGGAAAAAAAGATCTAAACTGGCTGAAAAAATAAAGACCATTTCAAAAAAAAACCCACCCCCAATCCTCATAAAAAAGAGCAAAATTCCTAAACTTTTTTATTTTTTACTATTTAAACGGAAGCAGGTAAGTATCAAAGGCTGTTAAAACAAGGTGAGAATTATTTATTTATTTATAAAGTATGTGTGTGTGTATATATATGTATATAAAAACAAATTCTGTATATTTTTCTAGATTATTTTTCCTGTTGTATATTGTTTTTACTTGTACGTCTTTTTCCTCTTTTTTTAGATCGTGCCGGCGATCAGCATCTTTATAAAAGACGAAAGAACCAGCAGTTGTCCCAAGAGTTTTTTTTAACATAATATTTTGTAAAATGTTTATCCTGTACTCATCGTGATTTTATAAAGCGCTTTCTTACAAACATTTTTCGGGCTGTCTCATTTGTAATATGTTGGATGGGCATTTTTGGTTAGCTTTGCCCTCATGTTCTTTAGACCCCCTGTATCCCATGTCTCACAGTTCCTGCACATCACATTTGCATAGCAGTAGGACTGATAACCCAATCAGAAGCGAGGCCGTTGGTGGCTATGCTCTCTCACCTAGGTGCCTGTCATAGAAAATCGTCTAATTGTGAGAAATCTGATTTGCCTGTGTGGTGTGGGGTGTAGGCTGGCTTTGCGTTTTCCAAATTTAGGTAGAAAGCTCAGTAGGAGGCCTTTTAAGTGGACTTCTCTGCCCACACATGACCCTCCTCATACAGGGCCTCAAGCTGTCACTGGTCCCAAATGGCCATGCATGTCTGAAGCTTCATCCTTCTCTAAAGCTGTGCAGTCCAGGCCTCCAAGGGCTGTGTGTTCAGTTCTTCGTTTTACAGCTGACCTTTGACCTCAGCCCCAGTGTAATAGGCTATTCTAATAAGCTCTGCTGGCTGGCCGGTGAATGCAATTTCAGTAGCTAAGCAGGATCGAGGAAAAAGGCAAATGTGTGATGGATGTTAACTGTGTTACTTAAACAGAGCCATTTAATCTGCCATATTTCTCAGTGTGGGCCGGCCCAGCTGGAGCTCAGTGTAATGCCATGATCTATTTGTTAAACCTGAAGCTCAGTGTGAGCTTTAGCATCCAGGGGTCAGATGAGTTTCTAGTGGAACAGTGTCTGAGTCCCATTTAGCTCTGAAAATATTGGTTAACGAGTTTAGTGTATGTCGCGCCACAGAGGCTAACGTGTTTACGGTGTCCGCCTCATTTGTTAAGACTCATTTTTGTTTCTAATTTGTGTCAGCAAGATGAATGGACCCATCTCTTAACAAGCAGAGGGAATGATGTGTGACTGTGAAAATTGTGATCATGTAGCTTTGGGCTGAGTGGAATTGATTGGGTGTTCATCTGGGATGACGTTTATGAGCCCCAGTGTTAGCACTTCGTAGCAGGGGTGGGGGGCGGCTCCTGAGGTTCAGGTTTGAATCCCAGGTGTGCTGTATACTGCTGGTCAGCTGTGCCCTCTCTGAGAGCATGTAGTAGCTCAACAATGATTCTTTAATCAGTTTTTCATTAGTGTCTACATCCTCTATAGGGACCAGACAGGCGATTTTCCTGCAAATTCCCCCAAAGTTTGCAGGTGCAATTAAAAAAAAAATTATTTTATTTTATTTGGTGCTCCATAATACATCTTTCATTTAAACCTTTACATATACGTCAAGTTTAACATGCCCTTTTAATATGTTTTGAATTCTCTGCCCCATTAATACTTACAATTTTGTTCAAAGACTGGAATATGTTTTTCACCATTACGGAAAGCATCTTTAAATCATTTCAGTAAGTCATTTCAGCTCCTTTAAGGTGCACATAGTTGTTCAGTTGTGGACACTCAGTTTGTATGATCTCCATTGCAAAGCACTGATTACAGAATAAGATGCTCTGGAGCAGCCATTCAAGTAATTCAAGTTTGGGCTAGAGAGATATAAAGACCCCCAGCACTGAGCTGTGGAGCAGGGTAACTGATCTCTGGAGTGATGCAGCACCATCCAGTTCCTCAGTGGAGTTTGTGATCCAGAACTAATCATCCGATATCAGTAGCTGACCTCACAGATGCTCTTGTGGCTAAATGCACCAAACGGGAGATAAACTTCCAATTATTCAGAAGAAGCACTGTATGAACAGGTGTCTTCAGACTCTTGGCGGTATGCTGCTTTTGGTTTCATCCTGACCAGCCTTTACTTTTGTCTTTCTCCAAGACAACTGGAAGAAGTTCAAGCTTCTTTAAAGTGCAGAAATTAGCATAGCATTAAATCGTTTTAGGGGAGGAAAGGATGCCGTCCTGGATATGGTGTGATCAGAGAACTTCCAGATGAATCTGCTGGATGTTTTTACAGTATGCATAGTCATACCATACCATTACTGGGTGTGTTGTCTTGTTTTGCACCTGTTGTCTTGCCCTTTATTGTTTACTTTATTGTTTATTATGGACATAAACCACTATTGTGTTTTGTGCATGTAAAGTATTCGAGGATGTTTAGGCTCACTGCAGCTCTCTGCAGCTGATGAATGTTTATGTGCAAAAATCCTACATTAAGTATTCTGATGTAGCCCTACTTATTCCAGCCCCCTCAAATACTTTCACCCACATTCTATACAGGAACTGCTTATTATTCTCTTTTTTTTTCATTTTTGTCTCATCAAAACAAGCTCCAAAAAACAGTACCAAGTGCCAGGCTCTCATGTGGGTGTGTGTGTTTGTGTGTATATGTGAGATGTCTTTGCCCCCCTCCACTGCCCACACTCTTGAACCCGCCTGCTAGTGGAGAAAAGCTGTTAATATTTCATGCGATCACGAGCCTCCATAAGCAAATTTCGGTCCCCAGCAAGTTCAGTCAAAACATGATTAATTTAGTGTTTATCCCCCCACATCCTTTTAAAAAACAAAACCCCTTTGGTCAGCGCAGTTTGAGACTAAAGCGCTGGTCCTAAATCATAATGAAAGCTGAATATGTCATATAAGGCTGCATATATATATATATATATAGTAAATATAGGATAATGATTGTAAATGTCATTTATTCTTGTAAACCTTTATTTCACTGGCATTAGTATATGTATATTTCCTTAAAATTGCACGTTTTAATTATTTAGGAACTGAAGATCCTAATTGTTACAGCTACTTACTCAATACTTCAGCTGCTCAATGGTCCACTGAGCAAACCAAAACATATACGCATCTGACCACAACATACATTTCCACTATCCAAGGCTGTAGGTTTGGTTTTGACATTGATGATGACACAAAAGAGACCCTCCCTGGTCTGACGATTTTGGGATTTATGATAGACTTCTGATCACAATTTTATGTCACCTAGAATCTCTGTTTACATGTGGTTAACTACAAGGAGGTTTTTTTAGTCAATATGTTCCAAGATAATAATTCCACAACTCTTATGATGTAAACAAACAACTTTAAAGTTTCGCTTTCTGTTGCTGATATTCCTGTCTCTTTATAAACTGACACTATTTGTTTGTATTTTTGTGCACAGAGCTGTTGGTATGAGGAAGGTGGCTCACCTGCATTGGCAGACACACAGCAGTGGTTTCTAACCTTACATGGACTAAAATTGCTCCAGATTCCCCTAATCACAACTTTTTAAAATGTATTGCATGCATTAAATACACTGTGTTAATATATATATATATATATATATATATATATATATATAATATTCACATA
>JBBPDA010000105.1:8673187-8698732 GCA_037974385.1 Arnoldichthys spilopterus
ATTCACATATATAACATTCACATATATAATTTTAAATAATGTATATAATTTAAAATTCCAAATGTTCTGAAAATGGGGGTTATATGTATGTAAGGGCCGACTCTAGCCATCTCTCTCTCTCTCCCTCTCTCTTTGGTCTTGTTAAAGCTGCTTGTGTAAAGGCCGTCAGTTTGAACTTTACAACGGCCTCATCTTGTATCTGACGGCTCTCAGCTGGACCACAAATCCCAGCGTCCCCAGCAACATGGCAATATTAGGACCATAAATCAGAGAGACTCCTGGGGATTCACCCCATGTGGCCTAAAGCTGTGGATCATGAATCTGAGCAGAGACCGGTACTGGCACTTCTGTTAAATGTTCAGAGTTTCACTGTGTTTCTTGCCATAAGGATTTTTTTGTGACTTCAATCTCAAATATACAGTTTCTCTTTCACTCCAATGCATGTATATCTGCTTTTTGCATAGTTCAGTAGTAGCAGCCATTGTTAAACCACTTTTTAGCTATTGACATACCTATTTTAGAGATATCAGTCATTCAGTGTCAGAAACCCCAGAAGTCTTTCTTTTAGCACAGTTTCAGTTGTGTGTGCTGATTTATGCAGTTTGCACAGAGCTATTTGGCAGCTAATTAGCTAATACTTGTTAACTCTTACCTGTTAATCAGCCTTGTAGTGATTGTGCAAAACAAAAGAAGCACATTTTAGACAACATTTGGTTTCATTTGGTGTGATGAGTAAATTAGAATGTGTAAAATTACATTTTTGGCCAGAAAATTAAGGACGTTTTAAGAAAAACCCTGAGAGGTTTATAACAGATTGGAATGTGCACATCAAGTTTTTATCAGCTTTTGGCAATCCAGTCCCTGCTGACCCAGAGAATATTCACATGTTTGCTCTTTTCAAAGGTGTACAGTAGTGTGACTGGGGTGGGGGTGGGGGTGGGATAAAACAGAAATGAGGAGGATTTGATTTAATTTGTGACTTTAAACATAGTGTGGTCACAGGATGCCACTTTTAGCACAACTCAGTCTGTGAAATGTGCTTTTTAATGAAATGCAGTCTTAATGGGAAATCAAGGTTTGCGTAACATTAATGCTACAAAATACAAAAGAATTAAATTTTATTTTATGCTTTCAGCAAGAATATTGTGCAAACAGAATTCCTTTTGTGTTCCAGTTTGTCTGTGCCCCTGTGCACAAAGCAGCGTTCATTAAGACATGGTCTGATGAGTCTGATGTGGAGGAGCTCCAATGACCTGGACCTCAACCCAACTGAACACTGAGATCAATTGGAACATTTATTATAAGCCAGGCCTTCGCGTCCAACATCAATTCCTGACATTCAAATATTTACATTTCCACAGACACAGTCCATATCATTCCCAGAAGAGGTTGTGTCTGCTGATTATGGTGATGATGTCCACATACTTTTGACCATATTATGTGTGTGTCAGGTTATTTAATTGGCATTAATGAACAATATAAGAAAGCATGAAGTGAAGTGATGCCAGTCACAGGTTTAACAGATGCTGAAAAGACATGAATGTGTGGATAAGTGAGCTTACATAATATCATGTGTAACGTCTGATTAGGGACATCAGTGTCAGCCCAGTGTGTCGGACTGTGATGGCAGGGTTAAGGAGCACAATTTCATTACACAGAGAAGGTCACACTCCTGCATGACCTCCAGCTGGACTGATGAGTGTGAGATTAGTGTAATTGAGTGTAACCAAGTGCAGTAATGGACCTATCTATACTCTGGCCACAAGTGCAAATGCAATCTTTTGTTCACTGTAAATGGTACAGGAAACTCATTGCTTCACATTTTCCAAGTGAATTAGTATAATAGAACAAGAAGAAAAGGTCAGAGCAGAATTTAAAAGCTCATTTAGGCTAAAGATTTATTAAACAAGCACGTTCAGTTTCTTTCCTAGAAAAGTTTCAAAACTAAGTTTAATTAAACTCTGTGATCTACATTAAAATGAAGGGTTTTGATCTTTTTAAAGGTGATGCGTTGTTTCTTACAGCATATCTACTACAGTGGAAATCTGTAGACGCCTCATGATTCAGTTCAGTTTAAATGTGATTTCTGACTTATACATACATATATATTCCCTTTTTCACAGAAATCCGTAATAATCTATATTATTTTAGAACATGTGTGTTGCAGGTTAACAGTTAATCCTTTAGTAAATTCTTAAACTTAGATTAAATTCTGAATGTTAGTGGTTTAGACTGTTAGCCTGTTAGTAATATGCTGAGATGGTTGATAAACAAAGGCCAATAGGATCATATTTTTCCTTTAGCCTATCCAACCTCACAACCTTAGCTACAAAAGAATGCATTTGAGGATGGAGCCTAATTAGGTCACCTGAGTCCAGAATCACTGGAATATTATTGACAAAAGAAAAATTATACATTGAAATACTAATCTTATTTTTATCTTACATTTTATCACTATTTATTTTCATTTCTTTTGGTTGAAGTAATAATGCAGCAACAAGTAAAAGCATATTGTCACTGTCATTTTAAAACATTCTCTTCTTAACTTATATCTTTTAGACCATCTAAAAATGAATGGGCTAATATTAATATTATATTATGATTATATAGATATTTTATTTATTATTATTATTATTATTATTACAATGCATGTAATTTCTGATGTGGTGCCTGGAAGAGACTTTTATTCAGAATTTTGACAGCAGTATGTTTGTACTGTATTTGTTATTTCAGGTCAGACACACTGCCCTCTGAAACCCTTAGTTATTGTAGGAGTGAATTTCTCCCTGCTGGCTAGCTAGCTAAGCGTTTTTAGGTTTAGAATGCAACAACAGCACACACACACACACACACACACACACACACACATACACACAAAGCGCTATGACAGGGTTCATAAGATCAATCCTGCTTCACTATTCTCTGTTAAAGTGAGCTGTAATAAAGAGACAGTGTCCGGCCCCTCAGGGCCACTCTCACACACACATGCACACACACCAACATGCCTCCCCTACAGGCCTATCTGTAAATTAGCTGACTTTGTGACCCTGCCTGTAATTGCATTAGTTTATCAATGTAGCACACAATTTATTACCCCTGACAAGGCACTACACACACACTCGCACGCTGTGTGAAATCTCACACCCTACAGAGTAATTAGAAACACATGAGGGTCCGTAAAGGAGCTGACCCGGAGCTCAGATCTGGGAATATTTTGGTGTCTTTTTCTGCTCTTAACTCACCTGATCCAGCTCATCAGCCTTTTTCAGTGTTTTCACAGTGAAACACCTTTCTGTATATGAATTATTTCTCACTAATAGATCACTGACACAAGCAGAGAAGTTGGATGGAATGTGCACAGTCTAAACTTTCATTCCACATTACGTTTGTGTTTGTAATAAAAAGAGAGAAGTTTTTACTGCAATTGGAATTTGGTGAAACTTGTTGTTGTACAGTACAGTCTTGTTTGGTAGAAAGACAATATCCAGGAAAACATTACTGCCATTTGTGGGAAACCTGTAAAGAATATCAGGCCAGGTCCTAACACCTAACACTCCTGTGGGGAAAAAAAGCAAAGGTTACACAGAGTAAAATTTAAAAGAAGTATTTTTTGTGGGATGTTTATTGAGGGTAAACAGTGTAAACATGTCAAATGCAAAACAGCAAAACGAGCAAAATGAAACTATGAAAATATGTAAACCATGTATATATGCACATTTCCAAAAATATCTTTCTACAACAAATTAAATCTTAACTTTAGCACAAATTTTACATTTATTTATTTATAAGCAGTTTTCATGGCTGCTGTCCAATAAGAAGAAAATCAACAGTATCTCACTTTCTCTCTCTTTCTCTCTTTCTTTCTCTCTTCTACTTTCTGGGGAAATACCCCCTTCTTCATTATCATATTTTGGAGCAGATTATGGGTCGGGATTACGCCCGGTGTTATATTACCCAGCATCCTCATGGGCATTGCCTAAATTTTTGCATATTTACCGACTATGAATCAAAGGCTGGGCTTCTCCAGCTGTGATTCAATCTGTCCCAACTACATACACACAGACACACACACATTCCAACTCGCACACATACACACCTTAGAGGCATTTAATTAAAGCATGTATTATTAATACTGCGATATTTGACTCGTTTTTCCTGCGCGTGTGCAGAGAGATGACTGCTACATTAAGGCTAAATTGTTTTGCAGTAATTCACATTTAATGTTTCTCTTATAATCAGTGGTTTTATAGAGCGGCGTTAGGTGCTGCTGCCGCCAAGCTGTGTCACTGTTACACTAACTCACTGTTTGATGTGTGAAGCGCATATTTGGAGCCTTTAATTAGGTCTGTTTTACAAGTCAAATGCAGCGGTGGCGACAGATTCGAAATATGAGCTTAATAAAATGTGCCAGTTGAGATGATTCTCCTCGTTCTCCCTTTTTCTTGTCTCCTCTCTCTCTCTCTCCTTCTCTCTCGCTCCACTCTCCCTCTCTCCAAGCCAGCTTGCGGGCAGCAATGATTCTCACATGCTTTCCACACTAGCCATTCATCACTCTAATATACGATCGGCTACATATTCATGATATTAACATCATAAGGCTGCTGAATATGATGTATTGCGACATTGCAGAAAGCATATTGTGACCAGATCACACAGTAATGGCAGCTAAAGCCTGGCAGGAATTTGATGCAGAGTATTCTTACTGAAGGCCAAAACTAAAGCCTATGAAAAAAAAACGATTCTTCAATTTGTTCTAGTAATTTATTATAATCAACCTTCATGCAACAATGCAGTAAACTCCACCTGCTATTTGCATCACCTTGGCTTCATTTTACACACAGAAAAAGCACAAGGCCTCAACCTGTACCTGAGCCATCACTCCTGTGTCAGAGGTTTGAACACACCCCCAGATTATAGACAATCAGCTTAAGACCTGTTTGGTGTCTGAAACTGGCATTAACCCTGTGAGGTCATGGAACATATAGTGCATTAAATCAGTGTTTTTATTAATTCCTCAGGGTTTATTCATCGAAAAGATCATATATTTCCTGAATCTGCATAGGCTATGCTTTTCAAGGTATGTTATCGCAAGATCACACCAAAGATAACTGACTGAGAACCTTTCATGACACACACTTTATCTGTCTCCAGCCCAGAGAGTAAGTGTCTGACAGTAGCAAGGCAGTGGTAGCCTAGTGGTAAGGACCCCTGTGACCAGAGGGTCACAGATTCAAGTCCAGACCCAGGTACCACAGAGGTAATCTTGAGCAAAGGTACCGTTCTGCAGCACTGCTCCGCAGGTGCTGTTGATAGCTACCTGCTGCTCCAAGTGTGGGTGGGATAAATGCAGATGTCACATTTCTTTGTGCTGCACTTTGTCTGATGGGGTGTGTTCACAATGAGAAATAATCTGAATTTGACTTTTGTTCATATTCATAGACCACTGTGTGTAGGAAACTCTCACACATGCACTTAAAGCTTTTAGCAAGTTTGGCTAAAATTACCTGCGTGAGATACAAACACAAACGTCCGAATCAATCAGACCAACCATTAAAATAACTTTGCCCGTTCAGCCCCCTAGTAAAAAGTGCCTGTAATGTCTGTATCACCTTCATATCTGAATAAAGCAGGTGACTTTCTGGGGAATTCATGGCAAGCAAGTGACCATGGCTGATGGCATTTCTACATGACTGGCGCTAAATCTGAAGAAAACAATCATCTAAGGGTGAAGCTGAAAGAAGAATGCCTAGCTGGAGAGATGATGAGATGATGAGGAACTTCTGTCGGTAAGGGTCGAAGCTGAATTCGATAGACAAATGCAAGGAACAGCAAGATATCTCGTTGTGCATGACTAAATTACAAAGTGGCTATGTGACCATGGTGTAGTTCCAAGACTCAGGTGAACAGTAAACTGAAAGCACTCGGATGACAGTACCACATGGAATATTTCCTCATTTGTGTGAATGGACACCAAAAGGAAAATCTCTGACTGTGTGCTCCTCTGGAGTCTGGACATTTTCCATGGGTTACATGGCTATACAGTGTCAGAAACCGCATAAGCAAGTCTATTAGCACAACATAGTTTGAGACGAGATGCTGAAGGTATGTGGTTATGCCAGCTGATATTATAAGCTTCCAATTATTGTAAGCTACATTAGCCTCAGCGCTCCAGTTCAAAAGTAAAACAAACTTCCAGGCACTGCATTTATGGCAGGAGGAAAATTGTAAAGTTTTAGTTTTAAATTCAAAGCCACTCAGTATCCTTTGGTATCTACATGCATGTAATGTGATCTTGCTATGCAGTTTTTTCGTTGTCTCAGCCTTTTGACCCCTTGATGTCTGATTTTTATAAGGCCCAGTAATCCTGACCTATTCCAGTGTGACCTTGGTAATGGTGAAACGGGTTTACGACTAAAAGATGAATTCTTTAACAGAAATGTCAATTGTGGGCTGTTTTTGTCTTTATCATCATCTTTTGCCTTCTTCCCGTTTTCTCCCTCTCCTTCTCTCTCTCTCAAACACACATTAGCACCGCTGACTCCAGCTTTACTCTATTGATACGCCTTCATTTATCAGTCCGGGGCAGCTGCTTCCGCTGTATTGATTCTATGGAGGTAATTTGGTGGGAAATGGCCGTAAAGCGCTGGATTTATCGCACGGCCACTTTGCTGTCGGATGATTGGTGTAAAATGCGCTCGTAAGGAGGGGAATGAGGTCCAAATCTCCTAAATAGCTACAGCCTGATCCAATAACAGCCAAGAGGGCTCGTTTTGCCCCTCATCTCTCTCAGTCACCCCCTCCCCCAATGTGCTACAGAAGGAGGATGCAGATCCAGATGCAGATTTAATGTTAATTTAATGTCTTATTCATATGTACCTGTCGGAGAGGATCTGCCCCCGGGGCCATTTTAGAAAATCTGGTTTTTGTCCCTTCACACTTTCAAAGTTAGTTAGAGGTGGTAGGGAAATCTCTACATAGTGCGGGTCTACTCTTACTGTCCAGCTGTTGTAAGTGGATGATAGAATACAATTATAACATGGACTGTGACTGTAACAATGAAAATACTCCTTTAAAAGAAGAACTCCCTACTGATGTGTGAATCAGTGAGCTACATTTCCATTGTTATGATACACCAATGGTATGTTCAATGGAAGCATTACACCTTTTTCCACTTTTAAAAAAACATATTTTAAAGGACACAATGCTCTCAGTGTAAGGCACCTTGGACTGCATTTTATGGATGAAAGGTGCTATATGAAAATACATATGATATTATTATTATTATTATTATTATAAGGTTACACTCCATTCATTTCCATGGTTATGTTACATTTATTTCCATGCTTAAATGACCTTTTCCTCTCTAAATCAAAAAGCAACCATAGGTCTATGTCTCTAATGGTTGGCTGCCGTACAATATGTAACTCGGCCAAACCTCTTGTGTTTTAATAGCAAAGAAGCTTATCACATATATCTGCACAGATAGTGTTATTCGATAGCTGCTATGTTCGCTCAAAGTTATCAGTGTTTAAATGATTATGTACAGGGCTTCACGAGGTCAATATGACCTGTAATAAAAATGATTTGTCATACTTTATCACACAAAATGCACCACAACTAAATGTTATCCCTGGATTTAACCTATGTATATGTGCAGCAGTGAGCAGCTATCAACAGCACTCAGCAGTGTAGAAGAACGGTACTTTGCCCAATTATAAATCAGTGGTACCTGGACCAGGACTTGTAACTAAAACCCTATGATCACATGGGAATGTTCCTAAACGCTAGGCTACCACTGTCTGGCATATAAGTAACAATTTGTGCTAATGCAGACAATAAATTTGCCCATACAAATTTTAATGATTATATGTGTTTTCATGCATTAAATAAAATAAAAATAAAATAAATAAAGGATATAGATTTATATAGACTCTAATCCTTATGCAGCATTAAATTACAACTGGGAACTTGGACTTCTTGATCTCCAACTAGAAAAACCAAAGAAAACACCCCAAAGCCAGATATCTGACTGGGAATGAATTCTCAACCCCAAGCTGCTCCATCTTCCACATTTTACATCCTGGCCAACATGGCTACATGGTAAATGCTATGTTAAATATTACTTATCCTGTTAATGAGTTTAGTTCAATAACTGTGGATAGATAAGCAAACCTGTACCTGCTATATCAGGCTATGTGTGACAGTTCACCTGAACTCAACACATTTTGAGTGTGTGATGATTTAATCATGCAGTATGCACATGGGGTATATGCTTGCGTTACTTGTTAGCTGAATTAAGAAGCAGTCTTTGGCCATTGTAATAGGGGACAAGTGAGGGAATTGTCTTTTTTTTTTTTTTTTTACAGAATATCCCTTTAAAACTGCTGCCATATATCCATTTCCTCTCAAAAAGAGCTTCATAATTAGCTGGATCAGGTGTGGTAGAAAACCCAAATGTGCAGGACAGCATGATGAAGGGATGCAACAGTAAATGCAAAAGTAAGTGAGGCTTTGCCCTTGTTCTGCTGAGGCTGGCTCCATGTCTTTGTGGTGACGGATGGACTGGGTGAATAATGGCCGTCACATTAGTGCCCGCTTCACTCCGACTGAAGCTTCAGCATAATGACGGCGAGCAGGCCGGAGGTGAGCTGTGATGAGCGCTCCGGTAATATCATAAAACAGTGTTTAAATATTTTAATTTCATTTGTCAGGACGGCACCTTCCCAACACTCCATTACTCCACTAACCATCGCTCATCAGCTGCATTAGTGCATTATTCATTAGCACTAATTATTTCCCCATAACGCCTGCCCTGATATATTTAACCCCCACATCAGATCTGTCCATAATGACCCTGTAAAAATTGAATTGCTGCAAGAAGTGGAGTTGGAGAGAGCTCATTTAAAGAACATCAGAGGAATGAGAGGGAGAGAGAGGAAGAAAGAGAGAGAGAGAGAAAGAGAGAGAGAAAGAGAATTTCTCTCTCTTACAAGGCAGGACATTTGTTCCTGTCTGATTTGCATACTGAGAGTGGTGATTTCCTTATGTGAGGTGTGTGTAAAATGGCTAAAGTATGTTAGTAAAATGTATAAATAAATAAATTACTTAAAAAAGACCAGCAGTCAAAAATGTATATATTTGAATGTAAATTTTTCTCTGTAAAACTTTCCTAGAAATTGTTCATTTTTTAAAATCTATATTAAACAAGCAAACATTCCACCCACTTTGGGACAGTGCCTTCAAATAAAGGTGGTTATTCTCCAAAAACAACACATTTCATACTTTGCATAGACAAATGACAGATCAATCACAGAATTTCCTGCATGTGGAACCTGCCTTATTTAAATGTGACTTCTAGGGTCTGGTGTTCTTTTTGCTAGTGAAGTGTGGAAAATCTTCATGCCAAGATCTAAAGAACTTTCGAAGGCCTTTGGGAAAAGGATTGTGGATGTCTGTGAGTCGATCAAGTTTAAAAATTTCCAAACATCTTTTAATGATCAGAAATAAATTATTCCACTGTGAGGAAAATCATGTACAAGTAGTAAAGATTTCGAATGGCTGCCAGTTTGTCCAGAGCCAGCTGCCCCTGCAAATTCAGATCACGAGCAGGCTGTTTGATTTGAAAAAAAGAATAAGCCAACTATTAGAAGACAAGAGTCGGAAACATGAGACGCACACATACAGGTAGAGTTTGGGAAGTGGACTTTATCTTTATCCTTTATTAATTCATGATTTTGACATTCCACAGCATGTAAAATTTAAACCTTCACCTTGTTTCTGTTCCAGCTGGTTTAGTAGTGCAGTAGTGTTCTCCTATGGGCACTAACAGTGACCTTGCCTTTACACACCCACACACACATGGCAAAGACAGAAAAACACACACGGGGTATACATCGTGAAAATGACTTTATTTGGGGAACAGATCGTTTTGTACAGTAATTTTTTACTGTATTTATACATTTTATTTATACATTTTAAAAGTATTCAGAATAGACATATGTTTTACTTCTTTAGGAGGATACTTTTAGAATATTTTCTAACTAAACCAAATAAAACACAGCGCACGATGTAACACACTCGTTAGACTAAAAAAAGACGTCTTTACAAAAAACTAAGGTTCTTGCTAAAGCCTGAATAGACTTATAAATCTGCATTGAGTTATTTATCCCAGACTTCCTGACCACAACGAAATGCAACCTCTGCATTTAACCCATCACACGTGCGCACATGGAACAGCGGGCAGCTATCAACAGCGCCTGGGGAGCAGTGTAGAGGGACGGTACCTTGCTCAAGGGAACCTCAGTAGTGCCCGGGCTGGGACTCGAACCTGAGACCTTCAGGTCTTAAAGGCAGTGTCCTAACCACTAGGCCACCACTGCATTGCATTCCAGCTTTAGCATTTGATATCCCTCCGGCATGGCTGTGTGTGTGTGTGTGTGTGTGTGTGTGTGTGCGTGCTCATGTTCACCTGAGCTCTTTATTCTGCTGAATTTTCTCTATGTTCTGTCAGCATGACTTCTTTATTGTTTCTGTTGTTTTCATGCTGGAGTGTGCGTAATTGTATTAGAACATTCCTGCTGTCCTCGGGCCAAATCAAACAAACACACGACATGATGGTTTCTGTCTCTTCATCTTCTCTTTCTCTCTTTCTTCTGCTCACTGGGGTTCTTTCTTTATGTGTACATTTTGCAGGGCTGTGTATGATCACACAGCAGAAACACAGCTCTCAGCTCGTATGTTTAACCCTCAGAACCCTTAGGGTTGTTGTCGTCATGTTACATATTCAGTGTACTTTATACAGTCCGTGCTTTCTGCTTGTTGTTAAAACACAGCATAAATGTAAAGTAAATGTAAAAACAAACAAAACAAGACTACACACAGTGGTAAGTTTCCATCAGATTTAAATCGTTGTAAAATATCACTTCTGCTACTTCCCAAGTGCATGGTTGAATTTTTTAAGGCTGCACTTTCCACGCAGTGTCTGCACTCATTTCCAAGAGCTACAAGTAAAATACATTTCTGAAATGATTTTTTAGAGCCCCATTATGTGGAATTTGGCAAAAGCTCTTATTCAGGGTGACGTCAATGAGTGGTACCCAGGGAGCAGTTGTGGGTTAGGTGCATTGGTCAAAGGCACTTCAGCTCTGGGTGTCTGTTGGTTCAAGGATTTGAACTAGTGACCATTATGTCACAATCGCACTTCTCAGGCCATCGCTGCCTCCTTCTACAGTAGCGGAGTGTAATTGACTAAATAACAATTGCGCTTTGTCCCCCACTTGAGGTACATGTGCATTTTGCAGTATTTTACACAGCAAAACATCAAACAAACATCACAACACAAGGAAAAGCAAGACATAGCATAGAATAGCCCAATAATTGTATTACAGCAAGAAGGCCTTCTGGTCTCACAGTCTCACCAACCAGTAAAAGCTTGTCTATGATTTGACTCTTGCTCAGTCTTACTCATGCTTTTTTTTTCCTTCCTCGCTTCCTTCTGACACTGTCTTCTGGTTCCTTCTGACACTGACTTCTGGTAGCTCAGTGGATAGTGATTTGCCCATGTCATTACAGGTTTGTAAGTCTTGGCCCAGGTACCCTTGAGCAAGTTGTTGTCCTGCTATGGCACTGTTAACAGCCGTCCCCTGCTCCACATGTGGCTGGGTTAAATACAGAGGTCACATTTTCCTGTGCTTTGTGGGATGGGAGGTGTTTACAATGACAAACAATCACTTTCAGTGTCTTTGAGGCCTCTGCCATGATATCTTTACTTAGAATCCCTAGCTAGCTGGTCTAGTTGGGCAGTGGTGGCCTAGTGGTTAGGACGCTGCCTTTGAGACCTGAAGGTCACAGGTTCAAGTCCTGGCCCGGGCACCACTGAGGTACCCTTGAGCAAGGTACCGCCCCACTACACTGCTCCCTGGGCGCTGTTGATAGCTGCCCACTGCTTCACGTGTGCACATGTGATGGGTTAAATGTAGAGATCACATTGTGGTGCTTGAGTGTGTTCACAATGACTTTCACTTAGTCATCGTAGTCTTGGATAAAAGTGTCAGCTTAAAGAATAAATGTAAAGTATAAAAATGTAAAGCCTTCTTTCTTTCTCATGAGAGGTTTCAGTGACAGGAGAGCAAACTTACATACTGCTAGACCAAGTGTTCCAGGAGAGCTTCAGCAGTGACAGAGATGCCATCCTCTCGAGTACTAAACCATCAAAATGATTTTGGAGCTGATATTTGCAGGTAAAATTGTTACAGAATGTAGCTTTAAGGTATATCACCACTGAGGATGGGCATGCTGTAATAAAAGCTGACATCTGAATCAAAGTCACTTTTTTCCACTAGCTACAGTTTGTTACACATAAAAGGAATTTGTTTTGGTGGTCGTGCACATGCATAAGGCAGCTTAAAATTGTGAGCCACCTCATACACCACCATGTCAGTGTCATTGCTGTGCTGAGAATGCCCCCGCATGAATAATATCTGGTCAGCAGTGATGAACATCTTCTGTTCTGCATTTTCACTGGATTTAAGCTAGAGTAATGCAGCTCAGTGCATTAAGAATTTGGCCTGGGTCAGTTTACAGTTTATCTGGGGGGGGGGCACTTTAAGTCAACAGCAGCCATTAGATGGAGAAAAGAGACAATTAGTGTTATAAGTAGCCATGCTTTAAGCCAGCAAAGTTTTCATTTCAGGCTGTTCGACATATGATGGGTAATGTTTAGCCTCTGCACAACCGCAAACTGAACAGTAATATGGTTTCACTTCTTATGTGAGCCACCAAAATGACCTGCTAATGACTAAATCAGTTTTTACTAGCTAGGTAATTATGTTAATTAGTTAACTGGGGTGGGCTATTAGAAATTTTCATGTGAAAGTGTAAAACCCATTATACAGATACACAATTAAAAAAAAATACTTATGGAAATAAAAACTGCAGGGCTAAACCTATCAGAAGTACATTGTAAAGATGCATAAGTCACCTAATGGTCAGACTTCCCACCAAGGGACCCCCCCAGGACCCCTGCAACAATTTGAACCCTGGGTGTGCTGAAGTTTACTGCTAATAATCTCCTGCTCTAATGGTGCTTTCATCTGACTGAGACTTTAAAGAGCGTTTCCAATTAGAGCCAGGGTAGTGCTCGGAACTCTGGGCCCGGAATGAAAATTAGCATGCGATTCCTAAATGATCTCTGATGTGTAGGGGAGATACGGATTATGAAATATTCAGCGTTCAATTTTCCTCCATCAGGCATGTGAAGGATTCATAATTACAGTGGGATTCACATTGTAATTCATTGTCAGAGCGATGGCCATGGCAGGAACCCCTCTCTGACACCTTCAATAATTCAGAAGGGGGACGGGGGGAGTCGGGGTCTCGGCTCTTTTTCGGCTGGTTCAGAGGGGTCCATACGTGCCCCGTGAGCTGTGATGGGTGTAATGCTTAAAGAAAAGTGACAGCTGCAGCATTATGCAAGGTTTTGAGCCGTGTAGCATGGACACTTTATTTAGTAGTAGCCTGCAATTATTTTTGAATTTCCAGTTAACCCTTAAAAGTTGAAAGGTTTTGCTGCTGTTTTGATGTACTATTCATATGTAATTACACAAGTACATAATTATTACATAGTTTATTACATATTAATTTACATTTACATAATGTACTTTTTTTTACGATTTCTTCGGTCATAACAATTAGAAATTACATTTTTTTTCCCCAAATCAGACGGTTCACAATGACAAGAACATCCCCTCTTCTACTTAAAGTGAAAGTAAAAGTGACTACTTGTCATTGTGAACGCACTTAAGCTTACAAACTTACAAACAGATGTGATATGGATTGTAAATGTAGTGCCTGCACATGGTCTCTCCACTCATTTCCCTAAATGACAAACGAGAAATCAACAAAATGTTACAAAGGAGGCGTTTTACATATAAACTCATGAAAAATGATTCAGAAAGGCCTGTGGTGCATTACTGGAGTGACAGCCTGAGACTTTACAGTCTATCTGAACAGATGTGAAACTCACTGAGTTTGTTTTAATGACCCAACCATGAAACATAACGCAGAGGAAAAGGGCAAACCTGTCATAGCTGCTTCCCCTTCTGCACTTTTATGGCTTGCTGTTAAATGGAATGATGGGAAATTGAGTTTTCATGAACCACGTCAATGTTTCCTCTCCTTTTATCTACTCATAAAAGTTCTGCTCTCTTAAACAAAATAAAATGATTAGATGATGGATGAAAGAGTGTGGTCCTGTCAGATGATGCTGGAGATTATGATGGATATATACAGAAATATATGTACGTTTTTACTCTCTTGGAAAAGCACAGCTGAAATACAGATAACATAATAAAATATGGATCACATAACACAAAAAATATGGGTCAGTAACTGGGTCTGTCGCAAGCAATCCAGGAATGACTCAAAAATGACAAGTTATTCAAAATTTAAATAAGACTTCTGATTTTAGAATTGCACAATGAAGGTCATTTGGGGTCTTTTTGTATAATGCAGTAGCCTGCCTTTCTATCTTAAAGGCATATCAGAAGATATGAGAAGTCTGTTAGTTTTTCTGTGTGAATTGCAAAGTAAATTCTAACTTACATTTTTTAAGGACAGCACATTTATAGCTGCCCTAATTGTTAACAAATTTTCATTTTAAAGGTTTCTAACATAAAATCATATGAAACTTTTTTATTTTGAAATGTTATAACTACATGAATCTGTGAATCAGATGCACTGAAAATTGATTCACTTAAAGGAGGTAATGTATATAAATTATATATATATTTTTTTATCACGATGTTCATTTGTTCGCAAAATACCATTCATCCATAACAGTATAACCACCCGCTTTATATTGTGTGCTTTAATTAGCAGCAGATCATTTAAGAACTGTATATTGGTTGGTCCTCTGTCGAGTGGAAGGTAGGTAGTAGGTGTCAAAGGTAGTCCACGTGAATGCCAGGTCCTGAGATATCCCAGCAGAGCACTGACCAAACCTCAAACTGCTTCCACCAACTTTAGTGCATCCTGGTGCCATCTTTTCCTCAGGTAGGCGAAGCACTAGTTCTGATGCTAACATGCTTGTTAAGGTGCCTTTGGCGCTAAACAGTGGTCAGCATGGACTCACTGACCAGTCTATGACTATCCCTCTATGCAGCAAGCTGTGTGTTCTGACACCTTTTTATCAGGTGCTAGCATTAATGTCTTTAGCAATCTGTGCTATTGTAGCTCTTGTGTGGGATCAGCCCAGATGGGCTAGCCTTTGCTCTCAACAAACATCAGTCAGTCTTGGGCACTCATGACCTTTTCAGCGGCTCACCTTCCTTAATGCATGTGAGTAATGACTAAATGTAGTCTTTTTCCAGTATTCATCAATTGTCTATAGTCTGAAATATGATGAGTCATGATTTATAATACAGATATGTATAAAGAATTGTTTTCTGTTTACACTGACTTCAGACACCATCTCTAAATTAGGAGGTGTGTTTCCTTTGTAGTCACTAAGTAGTAACTGATGTCCATAAACATCTGTCAGTAAACTTCTCTAATTGTGAAGTATGTACAGGCCGAAATGCTTCAGACTTTATATCTGCTCCCAAATCTGACTGGAGCATCCAGTCTGACTCATTTTATGCAAGAGACAGAACATTTTTCTCCCTGTAATAAAATCCTCATACGCTTCATTCTCTCGATATGACTGTGAGATAAATCAAACTGGAAATATTTCAGCAGGATTTAGCCCAAGGAGAGGTAATTTAAATAATATCTCTCACCAAGCTGCTTCCGAATAAAAATTATGTCTCAGGCAATATTTCATTTGACGGAGAGAGAGAGAGAGAGAGAGAGAGAGAGAATGAGAGAGAGAGAGAGAGATATTTTCTTCCGAAATAACAAAAGCGTAATAACTCAAATGGGCAACCTTTCTATGAACAAGGTTAATTACTGCTCTCATTGGAAGGGAAGATTACTAACACATGCAAAACGGATGTCTCTGTCTGCTTCTGTCTGTCGCAGCTTCAGCATGACTCCAAACACGATGGCCTACAGATAACTGATGACTTCCAGTAATGTGTTACTGTGTGATGGGATTAGTGCTGTCATGCTAAAACATGAGGCAAAGCCTAATTCTCTCTTGTGCTACACAATCCTTAAATGGGTTAAACTGAACTAGAATAGCTGGTACTGTTGCTTATCAGGTTTGCTATTACACTAAATGTTTCTTTGTCACCTCCATAATGCCGCGCAGTGACACTGATAACACACTGGGCTTAAAATTTCTATTCCTATTACACTAAGTGGCAGTATCTTGTGGTGCTATGACCTCTGTAACAGCACTCTGATAATACACTATACTTTAAATGCATTACATGCATTTATTCAGATTTTACTAATAATTAATAGAAATGAATGAATTTTTTTTTCTTTACATTGGGGACGCACATAAAGCATTACATGTCACAAAATGCAACCGTGTGATAACTGTATCTGGCCTGTAGTTGTTAATGTGATGCTAATACGTATTTGTAATGCTATAACATGCAGGGCCCTGCTTTTGCTCATTTGGTTCTCATTCATTTATTGTATCATCGCTTTGGAAGAAAACCTCCAGAAATGTCCTGGAGGACCACTGACCAGTTCAGTTTGGTGGGTGTCCTTTTCAAACCCACCTGATTAAACTGAACTGTTAACAGACAGTTTGAGCGGGTTTAGTTTAGTTAAGAAGAAACCATCAAACTGACGCCAGCCCAGACTGGGTTTATGTATTCCTCTTATAGATAGGTGAAGGTAAAACTTTCTCAACTTTCAATGTAAGTTAATGTACAAAGATTTCAAATTAAGTAATCTTGGTTCTTTTCTGTTGGTATGGTCATTGTGAAAAGGTTTCCTGGTGACTTAAAATGTTTTAAAATGTTTTGCTCCAGCAATGACAATGTATTAATATTACTGTTGAATACTAGGAGTTTGACATAACTGGCAGTGGGCAAGCCCTGTATATGTTATTGGTGATATTTAAAAAGGGTGTAGAACTGGGTAGGGATGGAGGAGGTTAGTTAAGTGTCTAGTGATCAATGATCCAGTAATGTTCAGTTCTTTCAAAATAAACTCTCCGCAGCTTAAAAGCTGTCATTTTGAGAAACACATCGCCATTCAAAGAGGGCAAACACAGAAAGAACAGAGGTATTTGTAATCTGACTGAATCATTTACATAGTGCATTTTTCTTTAGAGCAGTTTCTGAACAGTTTAATACTGCCTCTCTTAAAGCAGCGGACATTTCAATCAGCTCGGGCCTTTTAATTCTGATTATGTTATATATATTTAAATGTGTGTGTGTGTGTGTGTGTGTGTGTGTGTGTGTGATAACATTAAAACATTCAAACCACGTGCCTAATATTTTGTAGGTCCTCCTCATGCTGCTGAAACAGCTCTGGTCCAGCTCGTATCAACCTGCCTCTGCTGACGTCTTCCCATTGTTCACCCTGATGCCATCTCTTCCCCAGGTAGGTGATGCACACACACTCGGCCGTCCACATGATGCAAAAGAAAATGTGTTTAATCAGACAAGACCACTTTTCTCCGGCTAGCCTTGCTTGGATCACCTTTGTTAGGTACTATCCACTGCATTTGGAGAACACTTCATAAGGCCTGCTGTGTTAGAGATGCTAATCTAGCTATTACAATATGGCCTTTGTCAAAGTCACTCAGATCTATTTTTTGCTTCCAAACATCAACTTCAAAAACTGACTGATTGTGTCGGATACATAACAAACCCTGCCGACTCAGGCAGTATTCTGAGGCAGGAATGCGCTCGGTCATGTCTGAAATGCAGTTCAGTGTAAGGTAAATAATACTTGCTCAGTTAAGTCCAGATTCATATGATTCAACTCGTTTAGATTATTAATTTCAAAAATACATTTTAAAATTTTTATATATTAACAAATATGTAATATTTTCAAATAGTAGTGTATTTTATTTTCTTGTAAATCCAGCTGGTTATGGATTTAACATGGATTGTAATGTTTTGCTGAAAAAGAGATTTGTCTGTCCAGCTTAGGACTTTACCTGAGATTTAAAACAGTTTGCACTTATTTGTTACTCTGACATGCCTCTAGTTTACAGGTTCCAGATTTAGACCCAGTAGAATAAGATGTGATTCACCTTTTGGTTTGCAAATGGTTTAATGAGAGTAACATTACATTACATTACAGAATAAGCCATATTCTCTATTCTCTATGTGAGATCCTGTCAATCACTCGTCAGGTGAATGAGCCTCTTCCACAAAACACACCTGTGAAAAGAGACAGACTGAGAGAGCTAGACAGAAAGACACATACACACACACACATGCACATAAGTCTCATGAGTTTTTAATTGGCTGGATCTCTCAGGGTGTATGAGGCCATGCCCTGGAGGTGGGTTTGGGGTGAACTGTCAGTGTGTGTCAGGGAGAACGGAGAGTTTTTTGGTTCTGCAGGCGAAATGCCTTCACTTTGATGGAACACCGCTGGCGGAATACTGAAGAGCTGAAAAGCCCAAGCGCTGAAAAGCCTGAGCTTCCACTGCAGCATCCTAAACCACTTTAGGTAGTAGCAAAAGTAAGGAAACACCTGTTTATAAAAGGGATTTATTTTGTCTTCTTTAGTCCTTTTTCCACAGTTACTATTAATGAAATATAATAATAACAATATCAAAATGTAGTAACAAATCACTCTAATCAATATTTGTCACCATTCAGACTATGTTATTAAGAATCTGCCTGAATGTGACTATGACAGAGAAGATGTACACTCACATAGGTACACCTACCTTGTATCTGCACTCACTTTCCATGTTTTCAGCTTCACTTACTACATAGATGCACTTTGCATTTTACAGTTGTGTAGCACAATTTTTTAGTCATCTGTTTCTCTCCATCGTTTGTTATGTGGGGAAAAAATGCATTTGCTGCAGTACCTAAGCCAAAAACAGCATAACATTTAATTAATTCCCTCCTCAACCTCCAATCCAACAACTTTAATACAGAATGACTACAGGAACAACACTCTTTATCACTTCAAAAGGAATGGGTGGGGCTACACTGACTGATAATAACATCTTAATATTTCAACACCATAAACATAACATGTTACATCAACAAGTGAAAAAGACATTTTGTTTATAAAATAAGTAGCTATTTTAGTAGCTAGTCATACCTTCACGACTTCAGTAAATGAGCATAAATCTCATTTGTTATCGATGACTTGCTACATTATTTCAATTATTTTAATTTCAAAGCCACACAGCTGCAGATATTGGCCTGGGAGTGTCCATATTACACCCCTGCCCCCCAAACACACAAACACACACACACACACACACACACAGGGATGCTGTTCTGAGAGCAAAAAATTGATGTAGCATTTAACATAGGTATCAAGATTAATGGAGAAAGAAGCATTGGGTGATATTATTACTACTAAATGATGGCTGTGGGATAAGATCTCACCTACAGTGCCAGAATTGCCAAAAATACTCTATCAGCATCATGCACATGGCAGCCTAAACTATCGTGGACAAAATGTGTTGCATAGCTTAAAACAGTTGCAGTCTTCTTGAAGCTTGGATTTTCTCTGTTCTTCAATCATTTTTATAGATAACCGTGCAGTTTGAGCTACGTGCAGGTATTTACATTACATGCTAGCTGTATTACGCCTAACAGCAAGAGACATTAGCATGCAACAATGACAAAACTCCTAAAATGAAGATCAACACCAGCTATGAGCATCAGAGTGATGGATGCTGTGTTCCTATGTATGTATCACATAATGTTCCACCTTAACAAATATAGGTTACTGCTGTTAATGCTTTGTTTACACTATTGCTTGTGAAAATGATCAGATCACTGTACTATTTGCACTACACTACCTTGAGACTCCCAATCACAAGTCATGTCAGACAATTGTTTAGTGTAAACCGAGTGGGACAAGAGGTTACCATCTACAGCATCTTTCAGCACGACTGGTCTGTCTGGTCTACAGAACAACATTCTGTCTCAAAAAGTCATACAAGAAATGAGGTGACCCTCACATGAAACAGGAGTTTAAGAATAGATGTCCAACATAAACAAGCATGATCACAAGTTCCACAAATTGTATGAAAGGAAAAAGAAAGGGATGTGGGTGAAGGAATGGATCAGCACCTGTGGGCAGTATGGATTGTCTTTTCTACAGAGAGTTAGAGTTAAGTCATTAAATTCTGTTCAGTTTGCTGAGTCCACCGTGACACAGACATGCTCTCTGATGTTATTTTTATGTCCCCTAAACACTCTCTATTCTGGGCTGTCATTGTCCATTACTTGCTGGCAACTGACCCAAATATTTACCAGACTAGACTCCTGGTCAGGGTCAATGACTAATCTTTGTAGTGTTCACACATATCGATTGTTGATCACCGATTAAATGTGGAATTGCACCTGATCAAGCACACGTCAGTGACCCAAAAACAGCCTTAAAATAATGCAGTGTGAACAAGGTTTAAGAAAGCAACTTTAGTCAAAATACAGGCAAACTGGCCAGAAAAATAGATGAGGAGAAACTCATCCATGAGATAAAGACAGCCTTTAGATTGCCAGATGAGCTAATGTCTGATGTTTGAGACAGTATGTGCACTTCAGATGTGTTACACACAAGTAAAATGTATGAAATATTTGTAGTTAATGTCTGGAGCTGTTAGATTGAGTCATTTGGATTTGGAGATACACTGGTGACCTTTCTAGTGTAGACATCCCTAAGGCTTTGTGATGTGATCTAATGCTACATCTGAAGATTTCAGTGCAATACTTCAGACATCAGCATGACTGACTACATTTGGGGTAATGAGACAACTGTGAAATTATTTTTTTCTAGCTTTTTCTATACTGTTATCACAAAACCAGATGATGGTTGTATGGTCACACACATGCAAACATGTAGGCCATAAATAGCAGGGGGACTGAGGGATGGCAATGGTGTAGAGGAGAAGAGCAGGTGAGCTGAAGCAGAAGAAGAAATATCTGTGTGTGGTGTGAATGTGTAGTGTTTTATCAGGGTGGCAGAGGGATGAGGGGGATTTGTCTCTGTTAAAGGGGAAGGCTCCTCCTTTATTAAAGCCATTCATCACTCTCTGAATATTCCCCTTTAATGGCCCACACACTAATTACAGAGTTTGTCAAGACTAGAGCCTTTTCTCCTCTTTCTCTCATTCTCTCTTTGCTTCTGCCATTCATTCCCTCTCTCATGCTCTCTTTTTCTACTCCCAGCTTTTTCTAATCCTCTCCTCCTCCTTTATCGCTCATTCTCGCATTTTTTTTTCTGCTTTTGCCCCTATCCTCCTTAACTCCGGTCTCTCTCCTTCTTTATATATCTCTCTGTCCCTCTATCCATTTCATTCTTTCACTTCTCTCTTATACGTTTCCTTTATCTGTTTTTTCTTTATTCCTTCAGCGTTTCTGTACTCTGCTCCTCTTTTACTCATTTCTTCCTTTAATTTTCCCTCTCTTTCTGTCATTCTTCTCTCCTCTTCTCCTTCCCTTTTCATCCTTCCGTACTCTTTTACTCTTGTCATTTTTTAGTCATCACCTTCTTTGCTTTTATCCTTATGCATTTCTTAACTGTCATCCTTTTTCTTCTCCTAAATTCTTCTATTACACCCATTTTTTATTTTTATCATTTGACAACATCCTTTTTAACTCCTCTTCTACTTTGTCTGTCCTCCTCTCATCCTACACTCCTCCCCTCTTTTATGTCTCTCCTCTTCTCTTTACTTTTCCACTTTTAATCATCTCCTTCTGTGTGCTTCTTCTCCTGTCCTCCTTCATGCTTCTCTTTTCCTTCTTAATGCCTCTCCTTCTCAGTTCCTTTATGGCTCTCCTTTTCTCCTCTATGCCTCTCCTCCTTCTTTACTTCTGTCCTCCTGCATACCTCTTCTCTTCTCCTCTGCTAGGCCTCTCATTTTCTTCTCAATGCCTCTAATACCCTCCTTTACTCCTCTCCTTTTCTTTGACTCCCCTACTCTTTTTCCTGTGTGCATGTGTAGGTGTATGTGTGTGAGTGTATGTTGTTCTTCAGTTGTCTGTCTACTTGACTATTGTTACTTTATGTGTGTGTGTGTGTGTGTGTGTGTAAGAGAGAGAGAGAGAGAGAGGTGGGGGGAGGAAAGAAAGGAGAGTGTTGTTCTGTTTTCTGTCTGACTTGTTACTTTTGAGTGTGTGTGTCTGTGTGCACGTGCATGCATGCGTGTGTGTGTGTGCGTGTGTGTGTGCGTGTCTGTGTTTGTAAGCATAAGCGCCTGTGTTATAACTCTCCAGGGTCTTTAGCCCCACCCCCCGCACTCCCTCTATTGTGCCTTTTCTGTAATTAGCTGCTTAACAAGCTGAACACAGCCTGCGTTTACAAGGGTTTACAAGGACCTGAATGAGACCCACCAAGGCCTTTTGTTCAGCAATTAGTGTGTACAGAGGAGATAGATACAGCAGAGCACACACACACACACACACACACACACAGTTATTAATCTCAAGACTTGTTTAGTAAGTAATGTGAAGCTGAGTATGTTGAGAGAATATATACAGTGGTGTGTAAAAATTACAAGTGAAAGGAAGCACACATCCTCTACAGCTGGATGGCCCAAATCCAGTATCCATCCATGGTGGGTAGCACAGTTTGATCACTTCCCTGCTTAAACACACCTGGTTAAACTCACCTGTTCATTGCCTTGTGTAATGAGTGTGTCTGAGGAGGGAAATTTCCAAACATGCCAGACATCATCCTACCAGGAGTTGATTTGGGCATCCCCGCTCTACAGAGAACACACTAGTGCACATTTTAACAAACAAATGACTTATTTCCTGAGTTTAACATACTGTAATAAAATGAAATGTGGCCCTTGCTAAAAGTAATGGAATCTTTTATTTTTTATATTGTATTTTCTTCCCAGTAGTTAAAACAAGTAAATATAATGTTGTCTCTAAAATCTGCAGAAAAGTCTTATATTTAAGTTTGTTTTGTTTGGGGAACATGAACATTGTTTTCAAGGGTTCAAACATTATTTACAGAGGAAATATGCAAAGGATATGAAAACTCAACCTGTTGGGTTCAAGAAATAAACCTGACTGTATGTGTGTGTGTGTGTGTGTGTGTGTGTGTGTGTGTGTGTGTGTGTGTGTGTGTGTGTGTATGTGTGTGTAATTGTGCTAAATAATGGATGTGTTCACCTGCTGAAGAGAAAACCTACCATCATATTCTCGCTGCTTTTTTACAGCGCCTTAAGGACTAATATGAGACTCATAAGCATCAGAAGAGTGCAGCTCAGTGGATTCGGCTTTATTTACTTATATTACCAAATTCCACATAAACGCACTGCCGTGTCCTGATAGCCAGCCATTTAGAGCGAGAAATAGTGAGACATTTCGTTCATTTTGAGACTTAGCGGAACTTAAGTGTTTCAAAAGGTTCCCTGGTGCATATTGAAGAAGGCCTTCTCATAGATATGTCTGCATGTGTGTGTGGAAATTCAGTTTACACTTATCTGGGGAGAGAATACACACTGCCTCTGGATCATGTTGCCAGTCTGCTCCATCCAAATTAGCTAACGAGCCTTCTGTCAGTGAGAATGAGTCAGATACATTGATCAGAAATACACTTGATGCTTTCATGAGCAATACTGAGATTTTCAAAATCAAAATGCTGGTTAACCCCAAGGTAAAGCAGTCTGAACCCACAGTACTGTTAACTACGATTTCTCCAAGCATATCAATAACGGCCAGCCTTTGTTGCAGCTAATGAACTGTGTGTGTGTGTGTGTGTGTGTGTGTGTGTGTGTGTTATTGACGAAAATGTCCTGACTGCAGTAAAAACAAAGAAACACACTGCTAACCTACAGCCCATGCAAAGTAATCCTGACTTTTAACAAAAAGTTCAATTTTTGAAGCTGAAAGAACAAAGACAGTGCTATTTGGCTCCTGAGGTTAGGATTGCAGTAGGGATTTTCAGTCTGATACCCACTAAGACAACTGTTCTTGTCCTCATAAAAAAGGTATATTGTGTATTATTATTACAGTGAAAACCAATCACAGTGTGGACATCAGAAATGATATTTAAAAGCTCCTGCATGTGTGCTGAATGAACTTCATGTCAGGTCAGGCAGGTGTTTATTGTCGTTTTTACATATATGCAGTACACAATGAAAAGACACAATGTTCCTCCAGAACCATGGTGCAGCCAAAAAAACACAAGACTACATGTGTACAGGACAGGACTACACAGAGTGCAGAACTTAAAAGCACAAGTGACAAAAAGCACAAGAACAAAACAACAAGGTTATTTAGTGCAGGAATTTCAAATGGCATCATATATATATATATTATAAATTATATATTATATTATATATATATATATATATAATAGGGCAAAAGATAAAGGAAATGTCCTACACATGTATGAAGTGCAGTATCCTCTATAGTTATCAAACAATTGGAAGTAATTATATTTCAGTTTTAAGCTCTCCACATTTAGATTCTTAATTTGTGCATGTGTGTCTGTGTGTGTGTGTGTGTGTGTGTGTGTGTGTGTATGTGTGTGTGTGTGTTTACATCTGGGTGACATGCAATCCCATAAAATTTCAATTTTTCCCACAAAATCCTTATTAGAAAGTATGTTGGAGCTGTAATTGCAGGTAATATCCAGTAGAGGCCACTATGTCTGTATTAGTTCTGATGTGAAAAATTAGATAAAAATGAAGTGATCATTTCTGAATTACAGCACATCATGAAACACATTTACACTACAATCAGTTTTTATTACTTATCAAATGTATACTAAAATATCATACAAATGTCTTTTTAATCCAAAGTGCTGTCAAACCTATCAAGTATTCAAAAGTGTCAAGGAAACAAGACAATGTAATAAAGGAAATGGCATTATTTTATTTATGTATTTATTCTGCATGAACACATCCACTCTGTTGTAATTACACCTCAAAAATGCACAATGATAAAAATGAATTTACTCATAATTTTATTCACTGAAAAGTAAGTTATTTTGACAGTATGTTACTAAAGTAGGTTGAATTGTCCAAACTAAGTAATACAACAGTGCCAAGCACAGCTTTGTAGTATGTTTTGCCAATTTAAACATTGTAGCATTTCACTTCGTGTGGTCTCTGCACAGTAACAGTGCTGTTAGTGCTGATAAATCACACACATTGCTTTTCACTTAATGGCTTTTAAATGTCATTTTCAGTATTGACAGTAGGTGGCAGGATCCATACATTGATTGAGTGTGGTCAGCTTTGCTGGACTGAGCTCTTTAGGAGCTGTTATAGGAATACCTCCTTGACCCTGGTCACTTCAGTGGACTCTGCAACAGAATTACCCTGCTTTTACAGTTTATTATGTCTTCATAACTGTTTACCAGTGAGAGAGAATTTTTTTTTAAAACAACAGATTTCCAAATACTATCTATCTATCTATCTATCTATCTATCTATCTATCTATCTATCTATCTATCTATCTATCTATCTATCTATCT
>JBBPDA010000105.1:8711887-8740424 GCA_037974385.1 Arnoldichthys spilopterus
AGACAGACAGACAGACAGACAGATAGATAGATAGATAGATAGATAGATAGACAGATAGATAGATAGATAGATAGATAAACAGATTCAGTAGGTGCCATTAATGGCTAGCATTGTTCTTAGTTTGTAAATGTGCTTTTCTCTGCTGTCATTACTGTAGCCGCACAAGGTCAGCACTCAGGACAGTCAGTATCTGTGCACAAAACACACTCACACACACTGCCCTTTACCACACAGATACACATCTCAAGGACCCAGTCACTGGCCATCCGATCAATAACGGGGAAAGAGAGATGGTCCCTTAGAACGAACAGATTTCTGCTGGGAACAGCAAGGAGAAAAGTAAAAGTGAAAAAAATCAGGACGAACAGCTGTTGATGTTATTGTCTGTGGATTAGCAACATCAGCCTAAGGAAATAAATAAATAAGTAAAACACATTGTGTGTGATAGGGGTAAATATGAGTTAATGATGACTGAGGCTTTGGGAGCGCTGCTTATTGAACCTTCTGTTTAAATCACACAGAAGCATGTTTAAAGATATAAACTACTATATAAAAAACTATTTCTTTAGTCCATATCTGCAAACTAAGCTGCAGAAATAGTTTTTAATTTGTGATTCTTTAGTTCTGTTTTGAAAACCAACGCATTTGCATGTATCCACCTATTCAGCCTACAGCAGTTTAGCTCCACCCATTCAAGCTTATATACTGTGTTTTGACTCAGACTGCTTTTTACATGCAGGTCAGCCAGTCATTAAATCACAGAGAGATGTTAAAATCATGCAGAGATGTTGAAATCACAGCTAGATCTTGTCCCATTCCCTCAGCAGTTGTACCACACACACATACACACATGCATGAACACACTCTGGCTCATTGCTCTAAGGCAACACTGATTATCAGGTACTTAACAGTCAGTACCTCACACACATCTGCCAGAGGCAGAGAAGAAAAAAATGAGGCAGAGGGGTAGAGAAAAAAGGAAGCAAACGAGTAAAATGAGAAATGGAGAGGAGAAAAGCAAAAAGAGAGCAAGAGATTGAAAGATAGACAGAGAGAGAGAGAGAGAGAGAGAGAGAGAGAGAGAGAGAGAGAGAGAGAGATGTTTTTCCTCTGTTTTCGGAAGCAGCTGGAGAAGTGGCCCTGGGTAAAGCCTCATGCAGATCACAGCCATATGCTCTGTATCTCTAATGCAGAGATTTGTGTTAACAAATGTGTGTGTGTGTATGTGTGTGTCTGTGTGTGTGTGTGTGTGTGTGTGTGTGTGTGTGTGTGTGCATGCCATCCCTGAGTGTGACATTTTTGTGTCTAAAAAATCTAAAACGATGCTTTATATTTAAGTCTTTATACCCCGCCACCTTCGACAAGTCAGCAGCTGTAAGTTTGAATATGTCTTATTAATTAAGCACAATATATGTTTTTATTGTTTTTTCTAACATTGAGGGAGGCACAATGCTTATACTGGTGACTTATAAGCATGTATATATTATATTACCTAATTAGAAGCTGTTACAAAATATACATATGACCACACACAAGCTGAATTTTGCAATAATATTACATTATAAGTATTATAAACCCTTGTGATGTTTGTTAAATAATCATTGACTGTTATGTTGCATTGTATTAAATAAGTAATTCTAACTATTAACAAATATAAATATATATTTTGAGGAAACTACACCTTAATATTCAACAGTTAATGCTAGCTTACTCCTCTAACTGTCCTGCTGGCTTGTGCTGTTTTGAGTGAATGGTTAGACTTCTTCTGCCTTTTCATGCAGAGAGAAAAAGTCCCTAATATACTTATTGTTTTCATTTTATTGCCTAGGCCTGTTACACTGGTCTCTTTGACTTTAGGTCAATTGTGTTTAAGTATTGCAAGCAATTCAGTAAAAATGTCACCATTGTGATGTAGTTCTCTGCTGAAAGCACTTTTCACTGAAACTGAATCATTCTTCTATGTAAATGAAAAATGTTCCTATTAGAGAAATAAATGTCCATTTTTATAGGTAACAGTGTCACACAGTTTCAGAAACCACATTTTAAAAATCGTTGGTGTTTACTCAACGTGTTGTTTCAATCTTAAAAAAAGTTTCTTCTCAATTACTTGCTAAGAAGCTTTCATTACCTGTTAGCTACATTAGCTTTTAGTGCCAGAACTAAAACTACAGAAGCAAACTTCACAAAACATGTCTTGGCTGAGTGAAGACATTTTGAACTGAACACACTTTTCCCTGTGTTACCTGCCCTTAACCCATTCCACTCTGACACATTCCATCCTTCATACAGTTAACAAGCAATCAATAAGTAATCTCACCCTGTCGCAAGGCCTTTATTGCGTTCAAATGGGGCATTAACGCCAATCGTCATTTACATCTCAATAACCATCCTTGTTTTTGCTGTGTCACTCTGAACTAAGCAGCTTTCCGATGAGCTAAGGTTACAGACCAGTCAGAGACATCATTTCCAGGTCATGACCTCTGGAAACATCAATAGCGCAGGCCTGATTCGGGTCAGTTTAGTGAGTTGACCGCCTGTGTCTTAGTCTCATTAACAGGGTTAGGAATGAATAGAGTAGACACTAACTGCCTTTCAAAAGCAAATTGCTACGGGCGCTTCAGGTTCTCTCTTGTTATATACAATTTAATAAATATAATTAGACAAGAGAGACCTTTAACTTCAGCAAATGTTTTTAAAAAATGTAAGGAATTTCTTACTGACTGACTGTAAATGTGTCCTGCTGTGGTGTGTTTATATACACACACACACACACACACACACACACACATATATATATATATATATGAAACCCTGATTTTTGATCAAATTGATCAAAGCCATATTTTTTATAGACAACAGTGGGCCTCAGAAACAATAAGCACATTTTTAAAGATTATATAGCTACTCAGCATGGTCTGAGGCTGGTGTGTGATTATTAGTCATGCTGTTTGTTCAATAGTATTTGGAGGGGTATTAGTTATTTGTTAGCTACTTTAACTCCATAGCTCCAGTGCAAATATAAAGAAACCAACTTTAGACACTAAACATACCTTAGCTGATCAGCTTTATTTGGTTTAAGGTACTGTGCAACACAGTATATTTCCCCTGAACTACCCCTTTAATTTATTCAGCACTTAACTGATCTGAGAAACAGGCCTGGGGTGAAGGGACAGGTTCACTTTAGCCAAATGGGATTTACAGAATGAACACACATGCAAGCACTCGCATGCACTTGCACGCACTCACACAGACACACACACTCACAGACACATGCAAACACAGCCAGATTGACACTCAATCCTAAATACCCCCAGTATCTCATTCTCTCCCTGTCTCGCTCTCTCACTTTCCCTCTCCTTTCCTGTCTTTCTGTCTCTTGGTCTTTTTCTCTCTCGTCCTCTCTCTGTCCATTTCCTTTTTTAATGTCTGTCTGTTTGTCTCTCACAGTCCTGTCTGGTCTCTGTGTTTCTTTCTCCGCAAATCTTGGCATCTTCCTTTGCTTTTTGTCTCTTCTTTCTTTCTTTCTTTCTTTCTTTCTTTTCCTTTCTTTCTCTCTCTCTCTCTCTCTCTCTCTCTCTCTCTCTCTCTAAAAAAGGCTAATAGAAATGTATTGACAGGGAAACGGTGTGCTTATCCTGCTCCTGCTGCACGGCTGCACCCAGCGGTCCCCAAAGCAGATGGAGCACTCTTTAGGGAGCAAGGCATGGAAGGAGGGAAGTATGGAGGGACAGAGGGAGGGAAAGACATGCTGAGTTACAAATGACCAGACTTTTATAGCTTTATTGCCCCTAGTTTGCAGGGCAGCAGGCCACTGTCCAGATGTAAGGCCGAACAACGAGCGGTTCTGATAATGATTAACGCCTACCACAGCATGGGTCCGAAGTTTAACGATACTACGGCACTTTATTAATGGACAATGGGACTCGTATAGGCCAAATGTGCTTTAACCCACACAACCCACAGTCGAACACTGTAAAAAAGCTGTGGTAGCTTTAAAAATGGATTAAATAATCTCTGCAGTATCTGGGTTTTAATTGTAAAAAAATAATTCCCAAAAATGTTATTTTGCTCACCATATGTTTAATGTTTGCAACTTTAGCCAATCCATAGATTTACTCAATTTTACAGATAAATGTTTACATTGTAGATAAAAAATTGTATGCTCTAAAGTTTGTAACCACTTGCTTATCGAGGTGGTTAGTGAAGCCATTTAATGATGTTAGATGATTTTAGATGAAACTTTAGCCAATGTTTGGTACTGGGCATGGTGATGTTGGGCTCATGTGTGAAAGAATCCCATTCTTTTAGTAATGCTTTTCTATAAAGAGACAGAGTGTGCACGTTTTAACACCTGTGTCAGCAATGCAGTACCTGCAGAAGGGCTGTATGGATACATTTTGATGTATAGTGTAGCTGTACAAGTCATTTTCAAGTTTCATGCTTTTTTGTTTGTCTTTCAGGCCTCATTTAGACATAAGACAGAAACGGTCTAATACTTTAAGGCTTCTATACACAGTATTGTATTTTTAGATGAGATCATTGACTTAGGGAAGCAGTGTACATAACAACTGATGCACAAGCTTCTGTTATTTGTTAGCTATAGTATATGTTAGCTAATCTTTACTCATGGGTTTAGTAATGGAATGAGTTAAATCAGTTACATTTGCAATTATGCTGCCTTCAATATAAGTATTTAAGTCTCTGAGGTGCATATCCAAGTAAAGTCTCTGTTTCTGTGGTGTGATTCCAATCAAGTCTCTTGAATCCTGAGTCTTTGGGATGTGACTCTGAGTTGAGGGTGTGAATCTGAGTTTCATTGTGAATCGAAATCATCTCTCTGGGTTCTAAATCTAAACCAAGACTCAAGTTTCTTGGGTGTAGGTCAGAGTTAACCCTCAAGCCACTAAAGGTAAGTTAAGGTCAAGTCTCAAGTCTCACCATGAGATCCTAGGATGTGAGTCTAAGTCTCTGGGGAGTGAGTCCAAATATACTCAGAGTTAAATCTCAAGTCTCTGGGGTACCAATGCGAGCATGAATTGAGTCTTGAGTCTCTGCAGTGTGAGAGGGTGAGCTGAGTTTCAATGCTTTAGTGTAGAATTTCAGTCCTGTATTTATTTGCAGGCTTTGTACAACAGTAAAGCTGTTTGATTCAACACAACTTCAAATAATCAGCTTTTCTAATTAGGAACACCTTTCAGTCTGACAGATCTTAAGAGCTACATGCAGTAAGTGTAGTGTTTAAATGAAAAAGGCAAAACAGCTTTAAGGGAAAAGGTTTTAGTAAGCTTTTATCAACGTGCTCTGTAACCTGCTAAACATGCAGGTAGATTAGCTGACAACATTAGCTAAAAAGGCTCAATATTTGAAGCAAGCTGTGGAATAAGTCATAAGTTTAGTCAAGGTGTGAGATGCTGAGTCGGGTTACCATCTCTGCTATACACTACTTTTTACATTGGGAAGTTTAGCCGATGTGTATCACGTAAGTAGCGATTTTATTTTGCCTTCTTAACAACCTCATAATTCCCTGTGGTATTTTTTTTGGGCAAAATTTATATAGGATAAAATACATCACATAATAACTCTTTGGTCATCCACAGCATGCATTAGGATTTTTGAGAACATTCTTCATTTTCTTCTACAGAGAAAAAAAACAGATGGTAATTGTTAACTAGAAAATGGTGAAGTGTCTTCAGGGGTTTTTTGTAGTATGTATATACAAATCAGTGCTTCCTTATTCTATACTGCTGTTATTGTTCTCTTGAAAAAGGACCTCTTTCCCACGTAGCTGTTCAAAAACAGGGCAGGGCCATCCACCTTGGGGTAAAAGTGATGTTTCAGGTCACTCTCTCTTTGATGTGAGGCAGGTTTGATTGGCAACATGTAGAACAGAGATGGACTGTTTGTCTGGAAATGCTCCACCATTGACAAGAGTACAGCCTATTGCAGGCCTTTCAATTCCTCTACAGAAACTTAGTACCAGAAGCAAGAAGCAGACAGATTTAGCTTTTGAAGCTTAAGTGAACACAAATCAAGATAGTTTAAGAAAAGTGTGTCACTCAACAACTCCTCATTATTTGTTAGGATTTCACATACAATGGTAGGAACAACAGAATGTATCATTGTACATTTTAAGGTGAGCACCCTCAGTTTCAGGGTTCTTTACAGAAGCTGCTAGAAATACATTAAAAATAATCTGAGTATATTAAAGATGTGTGCTTGTTTTAGGTTGAAATTTGTACTTTTATTGTATATTTTTCTTATGTATTTTCAAAAACCTGCAGTAGACAGGCAATGCAATCAATACATAATTTCCATTTATTTGTTGAATTTGTTGAAGTGCTATGTGCAAAAGTTTGTTTCTTTTATATTCTTTGGCTGTTTAGTTCCTATACTAGCATTTTAGTTCCCAAAGCTGATTCCAAATGATTGTTTACTGTCCATGGTGAAACAGTAGATCACACTATTTATGTAAAAATAAATTACCTCTGAAACTTTTTTTTTTAGCAAGAGTGCACACACCTGATTTGTGGGTTAACGCATATATTGAGCAAAATATGAATAGGCCTGCCCTTAAGAAAATTTAAACTTACACATATATACATTTTCTTAGAAAAAGTATGCATTTTGGGGTGGTGCAGTGGTTAGTGGCGTCACCTCACAGAGAGAAGATCCTGGGTTCAATCCCTGGGTCGGCCACGGGTGCCTTTCTGTGCGGCGTTTGTAAGCTCTCCCCATGTTTGCGTGGGTTTCCTCCTGGTGCAGTAGGTTGATTGGATACTCTAAAATTGCCCGTAGGTGTGAATGTGTGTATGAGTAGTTGTCTGTCTATGTGTTGCCCTGCGATGGGTTGGCCTCCTGTCCTGGGTGTACCACACCTTAGGCACACAGTCAGCTGGGATTGGCTCCAGCTTTCCCGGAAATGGAAGAAGTGGTTTAGAAAATTAATGGATGGAAAGTATGCATTTATTGTCAATTGTAAATATTTAGCCTCCTTCCTTAAAACTATGTTAGACCTTTTAAAAAATGTAACAAAAAGCAATTGTCTTAAAATTGTATTTATTTGAGTAAAAGTACAAAAAAATAACTTATAATGTTTTAGCTGACCAGCTTGATTGTATTTTATTCATATAAATGTATTTTGAATTTGATACCTGCAACACATTTAAAAAAAGTTGGGACGGGGCAAAATAAGAGTGAACAGTTTATAGAATATTCAAGTTATGCTGTTTTGAAACAATCCACAATAAGAAGGTGATTGGGTAACAGATGGGGGTTCATGACTGGGTATAAAAATAGAGCATTTAGTATTTGCAAGAAAAGATTTCAATTAGTTCAGTCCAAAAAGAGGCTGGATAACACACAACAGTGATCCAAAACATTTACCAAAATAAGCCTTGAAGTACTTCAAAAAACAAAAAGTTTAAGGTTTTGAAATGTCTCTTTGTCAGATCTGAACATTTTTGAATAACATGTGAGAAACCTATGAATATATCTGCAAAGAGAAGTGAAAAAAAATCCTAACTCCTACCTCCTAATCCTAACTCCGATCTTCCTGCTTCCAGCACACGAGCTTCAAGAACGGTTCACTTGCTGCTAATATATCCCACCTCCTGACAGGTGCCATTGTAATGAAATAACTAAACAGTCAATCTTATTCATTTTACCTGTCAGTGGCTATAATATTATGGCTGATCAGTATATTTGTACTTTTCCAGTATACAGAGCATTAAAGAATGAAGTTAGGCAAGAAGCCCTGACTCTTCATTTACAATCCAGTTTAGCTCAAGGGTGTTTAAATGGGTTAAAAGCAGGGCTTTGTGCAGGTCACTAGAATTCCTCGATACAAAATGCACCAGGTTTTGTACATAGGAACATGGTCACACTGGATTAGGAAAGGCCTTAACATTAGCATTAACGTTATACTTGACTGGAACAAAGGGCCTAGTCCAAACCCTGCCAACCACTCCAGGACCATCATCCCCACACCAGGCGGCATCTGCAAAACTCAGTTTCATCCATTAGACTTCCAGATAGTAAAGCATGATTCATTTTAACTGTTTCCCTTCTCCAGAGTCAAATGGTGGTGTGCAATACATCACTACAGCCGGCATTGCACATAGTGACCTTAAGCTTGTGTACAGCTGCTTATCCATGAAAACCTATTTCATAAAGCTCCCAAAACACAGTCCATGAGCTGATGTTACTTGCAGAGGCAGGTTGGAACACTTTTGCAAGAGGATAGGCAGCTTTATGTGCTACACATGTCAGCACCCAGTGGAGCTCTTCTGCATGGTCTACTGCTTTGTGGCTGGTCTTTTGTAGCTCCTGAATCCTGAGCTGTCAGTGTTTGTCTGCTGTCAGTGTTTGTCTATGGAGATTGCATAGCTATGTGCTTGATTGTATATACCTGGTTGACATACCTGAACTCAGTAATAATGAGTGGTGGCAACATACTTTTGGCCATATAATGTAAATGCTCCTTAGAATTTATCACCAGCTTAATACACCTTCCTGTGTCTCTGATGACAAAAACATAAGAACTCTAAAAAATAAAGCATGATATTACACTTCAATAGGTAAAAAAACAATGTTGCTGTAGAAATCTAAGCAGAGCTATCAACAGGGGCATCATAAGGCAGACAGGAAACCTCATTCAGAAGACATATACCTCATATCACAGAACCTCATCACCAAACACAAACAGAACAAGACAATAAGCTCCCACCAAGCTGTGGAAGCTACAATAAGGTTGTATGGCTTGTTTGGACCTTAACTGACTGTTTGGAGCCAAGGCAAGGTCCAGTGGCCATGCAGAACACCGATTTCCCTTCTTGAATGAGTAGTTAGCCCTGACTCCATAAGTGACCCTGATTATCAGGCGTAATGTGGCTTAGGCAGCACAGCAGGTTTCATGGCCTCAGGAGAGAGGTTGAGAGGGACTGAGGCCTTATTGCACGCACCCATACGCAGGCTTTCCAGCAACGACCGAGACTTTATTGGTTCATTATTCAGTGGCCATATTGCTGGACACTATAACAGGCAGGCCACTAAAGGAGGAAATGGCAGACATTAACCAGAGAGACTGTGTTTTTATTTCCTCAAATGTTTCTGACCATGAAAACAGGGTTCAACAAACCTTTTGTATTGTTGTGCTGTTGATGTGTTATAATTTGCGTCCAGTTTGTTTAGATGACTCTTTGATTGAACTTTCTCCTAACCATTCATGACAATAGACAGTAGCACAGTAGGCCAATTTAGATCTTAGTTTTCCTTACATTTAAGCATCTAATGATGTGTTTTTCTGATAAAATATATAAGGGAGTGTCTGTTCATCTCTGTGTAAGTGTGGCCCTCATTTTGGTGTAATAAGTCTGTCATCTCATGTGGTGACACTGAATGAAGCACTGCAAAATGTTACAAGCAGTGTGTAACATTTGTGTGAGAATAAGTGCAGGAATCTAAGCATTTACACCTCAAACAATCTCAAATAGTCTGGCCAGTACTAGCCTGGATCATGTCATTTGCTCATACCAAGCTTAGATTAAGACCATAGACACATAATAACATGGTTGACTTAATTGCTAGCATGTAGGAGCCTAAGTGATACTTGCTGTTTAACACTTCACTACAAGTGTTCAGGAGGCATAGAAAGCTCAGTGGTAATCGTGTGGTAGGAGTATCTTAAGGCTACTTTGGAGAAGCCTAAAAGCCACTAAGAGGCACTCAGGGCAAACTATTCTACTATAGTTTGAGTGGAACAAGCAGTTCACTGTTTGTAGTAGTCTAAGGGCCTGTATACTAAATATTCATATGTAAGACAGGTGCCTTGTAAATCTAACTATTGTCATGTTTTTGTTGACCTTGTTGTGCGAATCAGAAGAACTACTTAAAGATGGTATTCTTGTTTTGGCCAGGAATATTTCTACCTAGACCTACCCCCAGATGATATGGCTTTTAATCTTCCATTTACACAACAGGTATGCAGATGAGTACACAAACAATGCAGTGTGCTCAAACACATGCAATGGTTAAAACCAAGTATACTGCATCACAAAAAGGAAATAGCAGCTTAACGCTTGTCTGTGGGAGGCTACAATTCAACAGCAGCTCACGCAGTAGCCAAAAAGCCTAGAAAAATTGTTAGAATGAACAAATCATTTGTCTGACTCTGAGCCCGAGAGACACTAGCAGCTAACTGTAAGTCTGTAGGAGACTAAGAGCCACAAGAAGAGTGACACAAACTACATTTTCATAGTCCACAGAAGAGGCATTTGCAGGTAGCTAGTCTGCAGTAGCCTGAAGAGAAATAGTAATGAAGCACTAATCTACAGTGTAAGAAGTTCTGAAACAAAGCCCAATGAGTAAAATTCAAAACAGGGAAACTGGACCCTGGCGGCCCCCAATTTCAGAGTTTTGTGTCAAAATAATTAGCCTGCTTAACGCGCCATCTGGGCTGTGTACTGCTGGCAAGCAGCGGGCACCAGATGCCACCTGGCTACTCCCGCTGCAGCGTGGGCACTGGAGCTGAAGCAGTTTCTGGAGCTAACGGTATGTTCTCTCTCCGCTGGGCCTCAGACACTGCTAGAGGAAACTGGAAACCCCTCTGAAAGAGGAGAAGGGGAGCCATTATGCTCAGACTACTTCATTACAGGGTACTTCTGCTTCTTTTGGAGTACCAAATGCAACATCAGCTACACTATTGGCATTTTCGAACTTTTGCTAATTAAAACCGCTGTGTGAATTTGGGATCATTTGTCAGGCTTTTGCCCTGTATGGCTGGCTGGTGTCATCTTAATGGCCAAATGAATGTGTCTTACTCAGACGTCCTGAGGTAGCACTTATCCCTCTTAAAGCTTTATTATCTCTGGCATGTTCTCTGCTTAAAACCATTTAAGTGCTGATCCTCCACAGTGTTTTCCAGCCTTCTCTGAAGAACATAACCTTCCTGATTACAAAAGCAAACCATCTCCACCCAAATCCCCCCTGTTATCAATGAAGAGCAGGTGCCTTTTAATGCCCGTTCTTAGTGCCTTTTAGAGAGTGTCCCAATGACAACGGGCTAAAATATTTCTGCAATTGGAAGAAGACTGGCCAGTAACTTGATAAGGGCCTGAATTTACTCGATGAGGTAAAAAGTTCCTGAGCTCAGCAGCATGTGCTAGCTGGCGTCCCGTGGGGACCGGGAAACCGTATCTGCCCTGGAGGAGCATCCTCTCTGCAAAGCGCCTGTTATCACGGGGCCATCTCGGCTGGCCGATAGCGCAGACTAATATCCAGTAACAGCAGCCTCGTGTGAGATCCAATACGTGGATCAATCCCTGGGCCCACAGCACTCTAATTAACCCTTGCAGAGACGTTCTGATGCCCTTTGTGCAAGGCTAGGGATTACAAGAATATACAAATATACTGCCTAGTGCAGAATACATGTAGTTTTAGGTAATAATAAGCATTTTGTGTACATGCTACTGTATAATATTAGAATATAAAGTATAAAGTATAATTGCAATGAGTGCTAGCCTATTATAATGGCCAAACTTCTTTGCAAGGCCAGGGACAACAAGGATCAGTATAATGTGAATATATTGCATTTTGTATGGGTTAAAGGTCTAAGGTGCAGGCAAGACTTACACAAATCATGTCACTTGGCGCAAGCAAAAATGTTATATATTGAGAATGTATTCTACTTACTTTCTGGAATATTCTGATAACCTACTGCAAACTATTTCATTCCATTTTCTAAGGGTTTGCAAGTTTTACTAGTTTTTTTCCACCTATTTGGAAAGAAGACCAGAAGAAATAATAATCTGCTAAGCAGGAATGCCTGAGATTTCAGGTAATAAACATTTAATGTAAATGCTAATGTAAACAGCCTTCTATTTCTTATTTGTAACAGTGGTGTTGTTCTATGATAATGACCTGCCTGCTTTGCTTTGATGATGATGAGCCCAGTTTTACATTTACTTTTGCAGCATTTGGCAGATGTTCTACTGGTAATTTAAAACTGATAATTTTCAAATAAAACATATAATATAATTATTCTCAAAAAAATTAAAATTGATTATTTATTACTTATTTGACAGATTAAGTGTGATAAGTGCTGGTTTAAAGGTCAAGGTTTGTTGTTTTGTAGAAGGTTATATTCACAGTTATGTATGCTTTGTCTAAAGCAACCATAACAAATGCATGTGACACACTCTTGTGATCAAGGCCACAGAAGAACCATGTTTGTAAAATGTGTTTAAAAGTTCTTTACTAGTTTAGTGTTCTTTCAAGAACCTTCACATTGTACGGAGGATTAAAAAGGCTCCTCACACTTACTGATCTTATTTACCAAAGTTTTCATTTGGTTATTTAGGGAACCCAAAATGATGATTTTGTTGTTTAATACAAAGAATTCCTTCTGACCCTTATTTTACCATATTTTTTACATTTACGTACACTTCAAGCTAATTCTACTGCAAAATAAAATTATTACTTGCCTGATGAATTGGTAATTGATGCTGGATTCTGAAACTAACTTGTAAAAGAACCATTTCAAGTTTTGCATGGACGTTTTAGTTGTTCCTGGTAATAAAAGTATGCTTTTTATGTACATGTAGCTCTAAAACTGAAACTGAAACTAGGTGAGATATTATGCAGTGCAGTCTAAACATTTGTTTCATCATATAATTGTGTTTACAGGAAAAAAGGATGAAGAAGAGGAGATATTGTATAATTTGAATTGTGTACAAAGTTACTGTTGTGTCTACTGTCTTGCTTTGCCTGATTTTTGTCATAAAAACAAATGTAACAACCCGTGAATACATAAATGAACGGAAACATTGGTAATTAAATAAACAATTAGATAGTGTAAATATGTATGTAATTTATTACACAACAATGATTAATTACATTTAAATTGCATTAAGGAAAAATTGTAATGAATGCTGGTCTAATATAATGACCAACCTGCCTTGCTTTGTTGAAGATGGTGATACAGCGGCAATCATAACACTCTAGCCGAAAGAACAAAGCTGCATAATTTAATGCAGGCCGAGTACATGATGTCATGATCTTTCCAATGAAAAGTTCTGTCCCACCGTACAGAGCTACAGCATTCCCTCTAGGGTTGGTTTGCAATGCAGATTGCATGTGTGAGGGTGTGCGCGGGTAGCTGGTGTGAGCAGGATGGAAGAGAGTGGGTACAGGATTTAGAAAAATGAGAAAGGAGGAGAGAGAGAGAGAGAGAGAGAGAGAGAGAGAGAGGAAGAGAGAGAGAGAGAGAGAGAAAGCTTCACTTCCATGCCTTTAGGGAGAAAGGGAGTGGTGCACATTTTCCCATGTGGCCAGACACAAGAGTAATTGCCAGTAGTCACTGTCACACACACTACACCACTGCATCATACTGCATACTGACTAATTCAGCAATATATACTAATACACATGCACACACACACAAACACACATTTTTTGGCCTAAGTTCTACATCAAGTCTAAATCACTGTAACATTTTGTTAAGTGTTTTTTGTGTCATCTTTTGTATGCATTATTACTGTGCTTGCTTACAATTTATCATAGTTATTTAAATGTATTTTATATTAAATTCATAGTTTATTTTTATTTTATAAAATCGGTTTAGTGGACAACAACTCGACAAATAATTGCCTAACTTATGTTCAACTGGGCATGAAAGCGCAGCTTCATTTGTTAATTACAACTTGACTTTGGTGGACCAGGAGTGATTAAATGTATTCTAAACCACTAGAATCAAACATTGTGTTTCATTTATTTATTTACTGTTGATCTTAATTAAATTATTCAGGACTGAATGACAGAGATGGTTTTAACCAAGTTAATGATTTTGATCAAAAACGAGCAGGTGCCTTGTCATGGCTTCATAATTGAAATCGTCCAGTTTAAATCAAGAATTTTATTGTTTTCTTTTGAAGAACTATTCACATACCACACTTAAACAAAGTTACAACTTAAAGTTAAATATGTAAAGCAATGACAATACATGCATAATGAGCTATTGCACACACATGATGCTGCTCAGTGCAACAGATTTTACAAAACAATAGTGATATTTAAGCATGCATAAGTTAAATACACTGCCAGTCTATTCTCTAAATGTAGCCAACTTTGGATGCATTGGTTTGGTTTTATTTAGAGCAGATTTTTTGTGAAAGGTGTTTTTAACCACAGTAAAAGTTTTAACAGCTCCAAACTGATCAGATTAGCATACGATGTGGATGTGATCTGTTCTAATAAAACCCATTCGAGCAATTAACCATTTATTTGTATACAAAGTGAAGGTAAATGCAACCAGTGTGTATTCTGGACAGTAAAAGTAGCTTAGTTCAGACTCCCTTAGCATGCACTGGTTTGCCTGTGCTAATTAAGAGCCTTAGCATAATAACCCATTTTTTTCTTTAGACATAATGAAGGGAAATGCAATGCTGTTGTCTAATGTACAGTCAAAGCAGCTGTAAATTAATTAAATTAACATGCTCTGGTTTAACTTTGGCAATTTAAAGCTTTAGTTCAGGTCCTTACCTTCGGTTTGGTGGTCCGTGCCTGGTGGGGGTCAGGACCCCTTAGAGAGGGAACTGTTGCAGGATGCCGGTTCAGGTCTGGAGGCCGGTACCAGCGCAGGGATAAGGGTAAGCCAGCGGAGCGAGAGAGCGAGAAAGGAGGGAAAGTAGAGAGAGGGAAGAGGTGCTCCACGGCGAGGGAAAAGGAGAAAAGAGGAGTGTGTGTGTGTGGGGCTCCTTTGGCTTGTGTCTGAATGAAAGCAATCCCTGAGACTGAAAGGGTAATGGGATCCAGGCTCCTGAGATTTTAGCTTTCTTAATCATGTTCATAATTAATTCAAGAACATTGATAATTTCATTACATTCTTTTTGTCTTATCAATAAATGATGTGCCTGCACTTTTGGTCTTGTGTACGGGCGAGAGAGGGAGCGAGAGAGAGGGAGAGAGAAGGAGAGAGAGAAAGAGAGAGAGAGAGAGAGAGAGGGAGAGAAGGAGAGGGTAATACGGTACTAAAAGCAAGAGGAGATGAATACGATACAAACAGCAAAGTGGTAATTATAATCTTTGACCAGGCCACTGGCAGCACAATATGAAGTCAAGTGGCCACAAATAATTAATAAGCCCTTGATGGTGTTTGTGTGTGTGTGTGTGTGTGTGTGTGTTTGGATACAAGAGGGATGCGTGAATGTGTTTGTTTTGTAATTGAAAAACACTGCAGTAATAAAAAATTCAAAAGTTTGTACAAATAGGTGAATTACGCTGAACTGTCTTATTTTACATGTTAAAAAGTCTCCACCTTCACCTTAATAAACTTGACTAAACTGGACATATGATCAGCTAAATATAGACCATTCCATTACCAATGTAACAATGAATATCAGTCTCATTAGCCCAAAAAGAAACGGGTGCAAAAAGATGGAAAAAAGAAAAAGTAGTGGAGGAAAAAAATCAGGCCAAGTCAGGAGTTAATGGGCTGTGATGCATTTTTAATAGCTGATAGTGGTGAACTTGCTCCAGCTTGAACATTCCACTCATTTGCAAAGGACTTCAATTGGGAAAAAGTAATGTGTGAAGTCATCACTGGTCATGATCTGCCTGTTTTAAAAATGGACAGAAAACATGCAACAGTGTCTGGTCCCAGTGACCAACCCCCTTTACTCAGAGTAAGGACAGAGATGTATGGGGAAAAATAGTGTACAGTAATTTGACGGATGGTCCTGAGCGGGTTTATTGGGCAGTGACTGATAATCCTCAGTGGGAGAGCTAATCTGATAACAAGTCCAGCTGAAATATCTAATAAATGACTGAACACGATCAGTCAGGCCTAGCAGCTATTACTGTGAGACAGTCACCCTGCTGTTTAGATGCTGCAGTGTTCTCAGTGTTGATACAGCATCACTGCTGAACTGGAAGAGATATAAAGAAATCAGGTTGCTGCTAAGTATCTTTACAAAACAGGAAAAAAAATGTAAACTAACATGTAAGCTATCATGATTGAAATTTAAAATACAAGGGTGAAATCACATCCATATAGCCCAATTTTTGAGTGTTTTAATTTTTTTATTTAAATTTTTTATTATTATTGTTTAAATAAAAACTGTAGATTTATAAACACTACATATTCAAAACATCCCAGTCACTTCCGAGTCCATTCTGTCCTTATATGCAAATTTAACTGCAAAAACAGCCCTTTTTGAATTCACTGTTTTGTGATTTAGATTTACCTGTGTTTATGAACACCGATCAGCCATAACATTAACACTACTGACATGTAAAGTGAATAACATTGACTCTTTAGTTATTTCATCACAATGACAGGGGGATAGTATACAATAGGCAGCAAGTGAACAGTCAGTTCTTGAAATTGATATGCTGGAACAAATAGGCATGTGTAAGGATCCACTTTGACAAGGGCCTTATTGTGATGACTAGACAACGAGTCAGAGCATCTCCAAAATGACAGGTCTTGTGGAGTGTTTCACCCACCAAAAGTGATCCAAGGAAGGACAACTGGTGAACTGGTGACACCCAAAGCTTACTGATGAATGTGAGGAGTGAAGACTGGCACGTCTGGTCCAATCCCACAGTGGAACAACTGTGGTTTAAAAAGTGTATGCTGACTCAGATAGAAAGGGGTCAGAACACACAGTGCACCACTGTTTCAGCAGCACAATGGGGACCTACTCACTATTAGGCAGGTGGTGTTAATGTTATGGCTGTTTGGTTTATAGCCTCCTATTCATCCTACAGGGGTTGGAAAGATGCTCTTTAAAAACATACTTTTTAGGCAAAATCTCAAAACAATCAAAAACAATGTCAGTGGCACCAGATAATGCATTTACAACCATTTCATGTAATGATGTTCTGTAGGGGAACTTTAGGAGGCATTAAACACTTTTGACACCTCATTCTTCTCACCACCTCTGTGAAATTCTGAATAAGTTCATTTCACTACAATGAAGCAGTTCACATCAGGCTGCTCTGAACATCTTTGATTACATACTAGTGTAATGTAAATGGGAGTAGGGTGTGATGGGACTGAACAAAAAGCACAGTTGTGTGTTAACCTGTTGGGCGTAACCCCTCAGGTTAACATAGGAAAGCGATGTTATCTGAATTATCTTGCCAGCAGTTCAAAATGCCAGATCAGGCCTAGCTATTCTGGCACTCAGAGAAGAATCCTGCTGTTTCAACACTGCAGTTTTTTCAATGGCTTTGCAGGTTACTGCAACACAACATTGCTTACAGCAAAAGTACAACACTTTACAGCAAGAGCTCTCTCTAGTACATGAGACATAAAGCACATTAGTGCATTGGCTGGAACTCAGAAATGGGTAGCAGTCCTGCCATTTAAACACTGCAGTATTTTCTTAGCGTTGCAAAACAGCAATACTTAAAGAGTAACAGTAAGAGACTCAAACTAGGGGTTTAAATCTTTATATACAGTAAACTGGGACTCACAGCATTATATAACGTATAATAGCATCGCACATTTCAACACAGTTCAGTCTTTTTTGATTATTTTGTCATAGTTTTGAGTGATTAAAACATGAATATACACATGTAACTAGAGGAATTATTTATATTTATATGATTGTGCCGAAAAAGCCCATATTTTACTTATTATTATATTTTACTATTTTAATATTTATATTTTACTTGTTGTTATATTTGATTATAATCAAGTCTAAAGTGTTAAAATCAATACTGTTGGATCACCACCTTCAGAACAAAGCGTTACTGCATCTTTTCTTCTAGTATGTGACACATTAGCATATCAGTGTCTTACCCTAGTGGGCATAAAACTGTACAGATGAAAGTATATTTATAGTCTTATTTACAGGTGCCCTGTACCCTTCACATGAAACGACTAGCCCAATATGAGACATCCTTAATAAAAAAAGAAGGTGAAAAAGTGAAATTGGGGATTTATGCATAGGCCTCGTATTGAAGATATAATATAAGGCATTCATAGAAAGTTTTTTTTTTATTTTATTCTTGCTCTCTTGGACACATTTTAATCATGTTTTATGTGATCTATGCTTGCCGCTTTGCGCTCTTACACTCTTACATGCCCTCACATTCTGCCCTTACCAGAACAGATTGCCACAATACTTGTAATGACGCTTCTCCCCAGCTGTGGAAGGACGGGGCCAGTGGACGATAGCATTTCCATAATAATCCACCCCATGCTCCCAGGGGCCCCCTGACACTGAGGAGTGTGTGTGTGTGTGTGTGCGCGTCTATTGGAGTCATTCACAGGGCCTCAGCTGCTCTGTAAAGGGGTGCGGAGAGCACAGGGCGTTCGCTCGTCTGAGCCAGCCTGCAGGCCATGCAATAAAACCACCAGCTTCAACAGCAATGCTGCAGAGAGGAATATATACGATACACACACACACACACACACAGAAAGAAAGAGAGAGAGAAATAATATGTTAATAATAATAAAATGTTCTGTCATTAGTATTCTTACATCTGTGCTTTGATTACTTTCTTTAATAAATCTTGGTTATTGAAGTTTGAAATAGCGATGCTTTACCTTAAAATGCTTAAACTAAAAAAGCTTACTGAACCAAAGTAAAAGCAGAAGAGAGAGGGAGAGAAAGAGAGAGAGAGAGGAGAGAGAGAGAGAAAAAAATAAAGAAAGAGAGAGAGAGAGAGAGAGAGAGAGAGAGAGAGAGAGAGAGAGAGAGAGAGCGGTAGGGTGGAAGGGAGGAAAACAGATATCATAAAATTCACTCATTCTTTCATCTCATTTTTATTAAATCTAATATTTCTTAATCTTAAAAAAAAGTGCATTTGTGTTTTTTCATCAGTCCTAAACTGCATAGACTTCAATTGTTGCAACTAAATGCAATGTTACTGAGAGACAAAGAAGAAAATAAATGAGAGTGAGAGAGAGAAAGGGAGAGAGAAAGATAGGAAGAGAGAGAGAGAGAGCACAATCCCAAACACTCACACAAAAACTAAAAAACATCCTTCCAATTTTTTAAATTATGAAAGAATCTGAACAGTGACTAATTCTACTTGGTAAAGGAAACACTGCAGCTCGCACTGCACCATATGTGGCAACTGTCTAAGGGACAGTGAGCAACTACACAACCCACCGACTATCACAGCATCAGAGTATGTAGGAATTAAAATTGTTGTTTATTGTACAATTTTTATTTCCAGATTCCAGATCATGTTGTTAATTTTTATTTTGCTATGATCATCATTATTATCATTATTATTTTTATTTCCTCTGTAGTTGCTTTAGTAATGCTTCACAAAGTTTTCTGTCTGAGTGTTACACTTTACTGTGCTTTGACAACATTGCTCTGAAAAGAGTTGTGCCAAAAACTACTCTGAATTTGAGAATTGGAATTGAGAGGCAAATAGAGAGAGAGAGAGAGAGAGAGAGAGAGAGAGAGAGAGAGAAGCAAGGCAAAGCAAATTTATTTGCATGTTCAATTTCATACAAAAGTGCAATTAAATTGTTTTACACATAATATCAAAATTAAAAAACTTCAAAGGTAAAACAAAAGCTTAATAAAAATAAAAATGTCAAACAAGACTACATACAGATTACAATGCTTAGAGATAAGCTGAAAAGAGAAATATTTTAAGCAACATTTCTGTGGTCATCCCTGCTACAGCTAAAAGTATGAATTTATTTTTCTAGGTCTTCAGCGATTCAGAGACAGCTTCTACCCTAGTGCTGTCAGACTTTTTAACACACAGCAGTGTGAGATGTAAAGCTCACAATATACAATACTTTTTGTAGTGCAATGTTGTGCAATATTGTCAGTGGAATGTTGTCTAACAGGGTTAACTCACATTTAACCCACTCATGTGCAAAACTGTTATACACACTCCATACTCAAACCTGCACTGTATGGTCACATGATATTTTTATAGTTAGGAGAGACAGATTTCTATTCTTATTTTCTTTTTTATTGTATTTATTGTCATGTTTAATGTTACTAGTGTCTACTGTCATTGTGTAACACTGTTAATTGTGTAGTCTATGAAAGAGGCATGTGAGTAAGAATTTCATTGTAATCTATACACCGCACTTTTAACACATGACAATAAAACTTTGAATCTTAGAACACCCAACCTTTGATTCTGGCTGTGACTGGAGGCTGTTTTGGTGATGACCTGTACTGAAGGTGAGCTCTGAGTCTAATTGAACATTTTAGATCTGGTTTTCAGGTTTAAGAGCCCTTGAGGCCCATCAAGATGGGGCTAACTTTCATCTTCTCCTCTTTGTTGCCAAACACAATCATCTCTGATTTATCCTTACTTAAATGGAGAAAAATTTCCCTCATGCATTTAGTTCTAAGTTTCATGCACTGATCCAATTAGTCCAGTGGGTTGAAATCACAACGAGAAAGCCAAATATTACTGTGCTGATAACAGTAGACAGATGGAAAGAGAGAAGACCAATGGAGAGAGAGGGGAGCAGATAAAGAAAAAACAAGTAAGCTAGAGAAACAGATAGAAACAGAGACAAAGGAAGAAAGGGGAGGGAACTGAAGAAAACGTTATCTTACTGTTTTTCAAATATTTTTAATACTTTCCAACATTTTTGTATTTGACACTAACCTGGACAGTACCTTGATCAAGGGATTCGAACCTGTGACCTTTTGGTCACGAGGGCAAGGTCCTAACCACTAGTCCACCACTGCCCACATAGTACATAGTATGGCTCACTGCAGGAATGTTGATAATCATATCACAGTTGGATTACATGGGGGCTGTGGAAATATGTTGTAATGTTAAAATGATTGTCATATAATAATGTTTAAGACAACTTTTATTTTTACTTTGGTGGCCCGAGGTTCTTACACCCTTAAACTCCAGGAACCTTGACACCTCACCATCTGTCGACCAAACAGACCATTTCAGAAGGATGTTTTGTTCTCCACTAGACTAAACGTTCTCTTCCCTTCAATGTTAATTTACACATGACCATATGTAATCTCGTATCAAGGACACTCTGCACTCCGTCACACTCACAGCTGGATGAAACTGGTTTAAAAACTGATTTCTGAACTTGTATATAATCTCTGAGTGATCGTCATTCAGTGTGCTCAGAGACCTTGAAGCTCTGCACTCCTGATTTTCTGCCTAACCTGGTCTTTGGGATGTATAAAACACATCTACACAAACATTATCACATCACAAAACCAAATTTACATATATCCACTTATTTATCAAACAACATTTTAGCCTTACTAGACTAAGCCTCACAGTCAAGATATAGGGAGTGTTCCTGTCCAGGATGTATTTATACGAGGCATAGTACAGGGCAACTGATCAGGACAGAGCTCATATGAGCCCCTTATAAGGTACCCCCCCAAAAAAAATATAGTTTAAAGGTCAAGGGCACTTTTAAAAACATTTACAATCTAAAACATACAGATGCCAGAAAGGATCTTTTATTTGATGCCATAGAAGAATCATTCTTAGTTTCCTGGAGTATTTTTCAATTGATACCTCTTTTGCAAAAAAGCCCAACATTTTTTACACTTTAAGGAGCCTCCACAAAATGTAAATGTTCTTGAAGAAATAACTGCATTACATAATAAATGTTCATATTACATTATACGAAAAAACTATTAATAACTGAATTTTACTCACTTATCTCAAATCCAAAAATGGGTCTTTAGGGAACTGTCTGTCATCGCTAAAAAAAATTTAATTTCTAAAAGTGCATGTAAATTAACTAAAAATGTATATACTTCTTCTTCTATATTAACAGTACTGATTAGTCAAGACATACTTCTGTTCATAGTTTTGTGTCCAACATCTGACTCTTCAGTCTTGTGTTGAATCTACAGTACCAATGTAGCAATGAATTTTTGAAAGAAAATTCTTACATTAACCCAGTAATGTGCAAGTTTCTAGCCCAAATCACAACCCATTTGCCTCAGATCACTTCGAGTTGTTACAAAATCTCAATTAGACCTGGCTGCCAGTCTCTCTCTCTCTCTCTCTCTCTCTCTCTCTCATATATATATATATGTCTATAAATGTAAACTTAAACATTGAAAGCAGACAGAGAGAACTAGAGAACTAGAGAAGCACACCTCAAACACCAAATATGCCTTAGCTAATTTAGATTATTTTCTACCAAATTGGACCTTTAAAGGTGTAACTGTGCTGATGACTGAGGATAATGGGGGGCAGCAGCTGCTGTTCTCTTGAACTCTACCCTGCAGAGAGGTGATGGAGCTTAGGTGGGCATCCCACTGGTACAGCGAGTCGCCATGGCACTCTCCTCCATCGCCGCAGCGATCTCCATCAGGGGCTTCACTAATCAATACATTCCTCCTACAGGGGGTGGGGCAAAATGTCTTAATCTCCCCAAGAGTTCAGCAAAGGCATGCTAAGTTAATCCTGTTCAACTAGCGCCAATGAAAACATACTAGATGCATAAACAAAGTGTGTCTCTATCTCTGTTGCTCTCTCTGTATGTCTATGTGTGTCTGTGTGTGTGTGCACATGTGAAAGATCAGGTGGGGGCAGGATGGGGAGAAGGAAGGAGGAATAGAACGCTAATTAATGTAAGCATTTGTCAGTGATTAAGCTTTAAGCAGAAAAGGTCAGGCTAGCAGTGGAGCTGGGTTTTCCCCAATGCTCTGCTCTAAGGCAGTCTAAACCTTTCCAGCCTAAATGGTAAAGATGCCATTTCGCTGTGTGTGTGCGAGCACGTGTGGGTAGCACGGGGGGGTAGGCCGGACGCCTGGGTCACCCTCCATTACCCCAGCCAAGCTAAATCTGCCGATCTGTGTCATTTAGGGGATGAAAAATAAGGCCCTGAACGAAATCAATAGACACTGGAGTCTCGACCAGCTGTGATTAATTGACTGTCACCAATTAATGAGCGAACGATTACAAACCGCTGGTCTGAGGCCTGTGAGGGGTGAAATATGATCGTCAGAAAGATTGCAGAATGTTTCGAACATTGAATATTCTTTATTTACACGCTGGAGGTTTTTCCTTTCCACAAATGATGACAGTTATATAAAATGCCTAGAAGTATATACCAGTGTACTGTTCCAAAATGAGCAGTGAATGAGGCAATGGTTCAAAATAGACAGAGAATACCTGTGATATTAGAGCAGTATTGGTTTTGTGGTTGTTTAAATAAAGCGTAGTTGGTCTGGATAACAGAAAGCACAAGATTTCATTGCCCTTAAAGCAATACTTTAGCATTTTTTTAGCATCTTCTGTACAGTTCGATTACTAAAGAGCAGAAAATCTATTGACTTACTTATACAAACCTCACTTAGAAGTCAATGGGTAGATGTTTCTATTGTAAGTATGTTTCATGTTTTAACATTGTAATCATCTGTGGGAATCGATCATACTCTACAGATGCAGCAGATGGAAATTAGACTGTAAACACTAGAGAATTTCTTTAAAGCTCTCACACTTGACATCCTCTAATGTGATGTTTCAGTGATGAATCATAGTGAGTGTGATCAAATGTTGGCAGGCACTTTTGCTTGTAATGCTGACACTCCTTGTGTTTTGAGCTTTTAAGTGTGTGAAAGAGAGTGAGCATAATCCCATTGCACCTCAATGAGAGAATGGATAGGGAGAGGGATAAGGCCAAGAACCAATTCGAACAGTGGCCCATTGTATCTTTTTCAATACTTTGGGTTCCTTTTCAGGCTAGTAATGTGATCCTATAGTTCAAAGTGCAAAATATATTTCTAGTAATTCACCATAATGTATATCAGTAAATTGTAGACATATCACTTATTTAGCGGAATTTAGTTGAGTGACCTCATGCATTATACACTATGCTGACTCAATCAAGAGCAGAAAAAAACTGACTCAGGACTTCCTTGATGCTCAGGTTTACATTATTTCACTTCTTGCTGAATGTTCTGCTAACCTTTTTAAAAAGAAAACCATACAAGGATGAGGTTTTGGTTTCAGAAGTGGGCACATTCTGCAATGGGCCTTTTTTATTCTTACACTACTGTTGACACTATGTTCTGTACATAATATAGCAATATTTGTTGCCAAGATTGTTAGGTAGCTTACTTTAACTACAGAACTACTTACAGTTGGAACTACAAAATCATATTCTGTAAGACAACAGACGATGCTCATGTTAATACACAGCTAAATCACATCAGGGTCAGCAATTCCTAGTGTACAGGAGGAAAGCGATGACTGTTGATCAAGTAAAGGTAAATGAATGCCTTACATATGGGGCTCCTTCAGTTAGTCCCTTCGTTTCTTTGGGTACTGTAGAGCTAGAAAACCTTTCCTTTCTTCTTTTTATGTTTTGAACCTTTTAACCTAATTTCTTTGCCTCTTTACTGTAATAGCATCTAATGTCTCATGTCTTATGTCCAGATTAACCATGGAACCTAACCTATGTGAAACTATGTGAGTGAAACATAAAATAATGCCGGTTTTATAATTTAAATATATGTCTAATAAATATTTTCAGTCAACCCCAATGTTATCCAATTTTGTAATTTAGTATGGTATAAAAAATCAGCCCACTCAATAGTATCTTTTCAGTACAAGTCCAGCTATGTTATTAACAAAGTAGGCCAAGCCAATATCATTAAGAAAGCGAATGGCATCCTGTGGTCTTCCTTCAGTGATCTGGTGTTATCTGTAACCACCCAATGTTTTATGGTTAGACAGTAGTGGATGGTGTGTTGAAATGAAACACTTGCAATAAAAGACAGTAATGCAGTTCCAGTATTAACGTTATGCTGCAATCAATGTACAACACGGCTTCCCAGCAGGTCAATTCTAATCAGGTTAGTTCACAAGGGCTCTGAGACGGTCTGCCATTAAACTACAGGACAATGAAGCTACAGCATGTTTCTGCCATTTGGCAATGAGTTGTTCAATGAAATTAAATTTAGTTCAGTTTTATTTGTATAGTGCTTTCTAAAATAGCCATTATGCCAAAGCAGCTTACCTAATAAGCTTCACCGAAAGACACAATGTGAGAAAAAACTTAGAGGAACCAAGACTCAAAAGAGAACCCACCCTCCACTGGGTTGCTAGTGTAGTTCAGATTCACACAAGACGTGTTCTTAAAAAACACTGAGCAAAGGCACAGTGGTCATACACAGAGAACAGTCAAACCTGTGCCTGAAAATTACACTAAGCTTAGCAGTTAGCTAGAGTTAATAAAGTCTAATTACCATTCTAACATTCTAAAACCCTTTAATGTATATCATTATGTATAATGATCATCATTATCATCAAGTATCATCATTAAATATAATGTTAAGTAAATATTGGGACGTAAAAACACAGTTATTGAAGATCAGAGATCTTCATTTGTATTTGTATTTGATGGCTCCTCTTCATTCACTAGGTGAACGTAATATTTGCACTATTTGCTACGGAACTCCAGTGTTTTGGACACAAGTGGAACACATACAGCATTGCAGAACATGGGGGTGCACACACAGGATACTAAATATAGAACATAGTGGAATATACACAAGATGGTAAACCTAGAACATGGTGGAACACATGCATCATATATATTAAACATTTTGGAACACAAACAGGATAGTACATATTAAACATGGTGGAACACAAACAGGGTGGTAGATTTAGAACATGGTGGAACATGTACAGGGTGGTTGACAGAAGATGATGAAGAAACTAAGGTGTAGAAAAAGTTAATTCATTTCAAGTTCAGTTCATTGGACCATGTGCTACAAAATGAACATGCTGACGCTTGTGTTTCATATCTAAATGTTAATCCAATCTAAATTGTGTAACACAGTGAATCCAATTCACTGTATTACACAATACTGAAAGTGCCATGTGCAAAATGACAGTGGTTTCTTTGAAGGCCTAATGTTCAGGAGAGACATGCATTATTTCTATTGCATGTACTTGAAATACAAAACAAAAGTTCGCAACATTTGACGGTTTTGTAAAAACACTGCATGTGGTTTAGTATCATTATATTTCGTCTTGTCCAATGTGCTACAAATATTCCTGAAATGTCTCGTCACACACACACCCGCACTGCTTAAGCAACAAGCGCTGCAGCGACTACCGACCCAGTGGCGTTTTTGAAACGCGTTTTGGTTACTCCGGCTCGCCGTAGCGCGGTTCCAGGCGCTGTTTTCAGCGTGCGTGTGTGTTTGAATGTAGGTTTTGCACACATAGTTTGGACTTTTTAAATCTAAATGCACTTTTATTAGGGACTTGAAATGGCCCAGAACTGCCAGAGCGTGACTCTGTCTCTGACTTTACCCATATCGTGCCAGATTTGCCTCGGAAAGGTAATGCAATGTGATTACACATGAATACATGCATGAAGCTCGAGCTGCTTTTGTTCTCTACTTTCACTTCAGCACACTGACTCAACTCAGCTCAGCGGAGAAACACCAGGGAACATGTTGGTCTAATGTTGTTTAGCATTTAGTCTCTACCAGGATGCTTTTTATTAGAACTTAGTCTAACTTGTACATGTTTTTGCTGTACTTGTCTGGCAGTGGTCAGGGACTTGCCCATGTTATCAGAGGGTCGCAGGTATTTGGTGACCCATTAGACTCTGTGAACAGCAGTGGTGTAAGAAGTAGTCTTAGATATTCTTTGTAGCTTAATCAGAAACATCCCAAAAGTGTAAGTATAAGTAATGCAATTTAAACAGCGCCAAATGTGTTTTTAGACGTAGCCTCTGTGCTCATAATGGTCTCACACACAAAAAAGTGAGATTATCTTGTTAAAATCTTTGAAAACACCTGTTCCTCCTCCTCTAGAATATATACATATGAAAATATATTGCAAACGTTTAACTGCAGGACACAATTAAGGTCTACAATCTCCTAAGTCTCCTGTACGTCCTTACGCACATGTTCAGAATAGATCACACATGTATCTTGTACTATGTAGTGTATTTAAACCGAATAAGACCAATATCAGTTTATTAGAGCATTGATCATTATAAAATACAGTTTCCATTTAAAGAGATCTAGGCCAGTCGCAGACAGTCTGTAAACAGCAGTGCAGAGGAAGCTACTTTGAAAGCGTAGCCTTGCAAGGTGCCATCTACATCATACTGGAACTACAGTACAGGACCCATAGGACTAAATCTAGTCTGGTTAACTAAAGCTACTTTAAACAAGGCATTTGAGCTACTTTGTAAAAAGAATTCAATATGATAACAAAATACTATATACAAAAGGGCCACATGCAGCAAAATGGCAATCAAATTAAGTTTATTGCAATATTATAGTACCTTAAACAATCCTCCTTCAAACATGATCAAACTTTCTCTTTCTGCTGTAGCTCGTCTCTTTAACATGTTATGCACAGTTTTAATAATGAAATGTGGGGGCATATAAGTCTTGATTATTAGGTTGAACAGATCTGCAGCACTGTCTGTCACATGTGCACACATAACGAGCTTGAACACTGATCTAAACAAAGCATTTTACATACCAGAGCAGAATATCTTGTTTATACCACACATCAATAATCAATGATGAAATGTAAACGACAGATTGACTTTTTCTTTCGTGTTTGTAGTTTGAGTAGTTAACTACACAAAAATTAACTATTTGAATCACTAAGGAAACATAAATGTAGCTAAATTAACAGCAAGCGACTGCAAAATGTGGTTTAAGTACTAGTTAATACCAGCATTTGTACAAACTTTGGAGTCACTCTAGCTGGATGTCAGCTGTAGAGATTCCAGTTCCATAATTTAGGATATGAAAATATAATACTGTGATGTCTCAATTCAGTACATCATAAACGTACAACTTTTGCAAATGAAGCCACCAGCTTTTAAAAATAGATAATTATTATAATATATGGTGTAATATTTAATTATATAATTTGTTAGCCCCAAGGCTAGCTCACTGGCACCAACATGCAAGACGCAGTGCATTGATGTAAATGAAAAGTACTGACAAACAAATCAAATTCAGGACACACTGGGCCCAAAACCAAAAAATCCTGATGATAATCAAGAAAAGATACTGCATTGTGTACAGTACATGCCCATGATATCCAGCCTCCTCAACAACAAAGAACAGTCTTTCAAGTCAATGAGTTGTTATTTTTGAGATAGACTTCAGTAGTAGTAGTAGTAGTAGTAGTAGTAGTAACGTTCCTCCAGGTCCAAGGTGCAACACAAAAGCAAGACAGACAGGAGCACAAGTGCCAACATGACGGAACACAAGAGCAAAAATACAGCTAGATTTAAACTAAACTTAACAACTACACTACAACTAAAACTAGACAAGAATTCAAGACAAGACAACGTACAGTGCAATGGCAGTGGATAAAGGCGGAGGAGATGTGCAAATTCACCCTAAGACCCTAAGACTAAAGACTCATAGAAATGTGAAATGGTTCTACACAGAGAGCAAGCTGCATCTTTAATCACAGTTTGTCAAATTATTTGTAACATAATAGACTTTGGCACTTTTTGTAGACTTATGTCAGACTATTTCTGGGTGAAAAGTGATATGTTTTATAGGTATATTTATACCTCTTGTAAATGTGTGTATATATA
>JBBPDA010000105.1:8740524-8770010 GCA_037974385.1 Arnoldichthys spilopterus
GTTAAGTCCCTTCCAACTTAGAAACAATGTGCAGAAGTATTTTCATTTTACATTTTGGCCACATCACCCTTAATGTCTTTTATGTATACTTACAGTTGAAAATGGACTTTGCACTTAACCATTTGTCTTTTTTCAACAGGTTCGCAAGCCCAAGATTTGCTCCAACAACCATGTGTTTTGTTCAAATTGCATTGATGTTTGGATTCAAAAATGTAGCCAGTGTCCCACCTGCAGAGTGGCAATCACCCCTGAAAACCCATGCAAAGAAATCATAGGTAACAAGTTGTGTAGTAGCAGAATTAGTAACGTAATCGTGTAGGAGAATTAGTAACAGTACATAGTGCAATATAACATATATACTTTTCAATATATATATTCAGTGTATAATGCAGATTCAGATCATTTGCTGTACATTTATTCTATTTACTTAATTAAGTCATATTTTTGGCATATATTTTATTTCACTTCTCACAAGTTCTACAGTGTTTCAAGAAGGTTTGTATAAAAATCTATATATTTCTGTAATTTGTCTAAGGTAATCTTTATTTCCTTCTAGTTTGTTTTATTTGTATAATTTTCAGATTTGAATGAACCTGTGCATTAAATGTTTATGTAGACACATGCAAAATGACATTCTTACTGTCTTCTCCCACGTATGTACTGTAATTTCCCCACTTAACTGTTTTGTGTGTGATTCCAGGAGCTACAAATGACAGCGAATCAAACGAAAGTCATTGTATTAAGAGGCGTCTCAGAAAGACCCGTGGTGAATTAATACTACAAGAATATGAGGTTGGAACCCTTTTTTTTTTTTAAAGACTTTATTTACATTTGATTCTGTCTTTTGGCACATGTGTTAGCACTTTGTTTTAAATGCAGTCTCTTGTTTAGTATTGATGAATGATGAATTTTACCTATGTACTGTTGTCTTTTGAGTGAACCATTGTACATTTTTGGTGGTTGATACAGCCATAAAGTAATGAGCCAAACTGAAAACTCGTTCCAATGTGAAAGCTCCTTCGTTTAAACTTGTAACGCAAAACACCCTGCCTGATTCACCAGATCGTCTCACTTTCAGGATGAAATTGAAACCCTACTGAAGGAGAACGAGGACCTGAAGAGCAAAAACCTGAGCCTCGAGACGCAACTGAAAACTGCTCTGGAACCCAGCACCTTCTTTGTATCTCAGACTGAGACTGAGGCTGTTGACCCGAGCGTTCTGAAGGAATCGGCCAATAAACTCAAAGCTGCCAATGAACTCTATCAGAAAGTCAAACAGGACATGGACAAGCTGAAAGAAGTAAGATGTTAATGATTCAGAACTATGCATTCTTAAAAAGAAAAGTGTACATGCAAAAGAGTTTAGTGAAAGCTTGTGTACCTGTGTGTCTCTGTGTGCGCCTCTGGAAAGGGATTAACCATGTATAAAACTTAACAGATGGAAATTTTTTTTATTTAACATTTAAATTTATTGTACATTCATAAAATAAGCTTTTATTCTTTTATTCCAGGTGTGCTCAATTTTCTTTATAAATTGTATTGACCAAAACACAGTTCCTGTCAGGCTGTATGTTGTAATGAAATATCTAGTGACATGTACTGCTATGTACTCTTGGTCAAACTGGCTTTTCTTCACAATGTATGAACTTTCCCTGACCCGGTCTCTACGGAAAATGCCTCCTTTTACATGACGGCCTCTGCGGGATCTATTGACTTTGAGCCACTGAGTTACTTAATCAAAGGACTAGCGGTCTGAAGGCAAACTTGCATTCTCTCCCTTCAGGCTAACAAGACCCTGAGGTCCCAGAATGTCGACCTAATCCAAGAAAACATGCGCTTGAAGGCTGAAGTGGAGAGCAGGTCTCCTCAAAAGTAAGCACAACTTCACTATACACCAGTAACAGAGGCTGGGTGCCCCTCCCCCCATGGATTCACCCAGAAAACAGACAGACCCAGATTTGTTTTTCATTTTTTCTTTTTGCATTTTGCCTAAAAGGGAAGTGTGTTGTTTTTAAGTCTTGGAATGCTGCAGTTCTAATCAGTATGTTCTTTTCAATAAGTATGCACACATTTTTGCACCATAGTAACATTTTAAAATGCTATTATCCCCCTGCCCTCGATTAACAAAACAATTGTGTTCTTAACTCTTTCAGTCACATCAGTGTTCCTATATATTTTTTTAATAATATATTCTTTTTTATTCTAATTGATTTCAAATCAATCTAATTGAATTTCACAAAGCAGTGAATAATTTCTTTAGGAACTGTAATCAGTTGATTTTTGTAGTCTTTGATTTACACTATATTGGTTGACGGATGTTGACAACCCAAATCTTTTACTGATGTTGGTGAACATAGAACTTTTGCTGATAAGTGACTTTTATGGTGCAGGTACTTAAACACAAAGTTTCCTGACAAAGATTCTAGCTGTTTAACTAAAATTACTGTAGTGTACAATTAAAATATTAAATTATATTTGCTGATGTTATTAATGATCAAAGCTTAGCCCATTAAATTGTACTGGCCACAGATTTCGAAACGGTTAACCCAAAACAACACTACACAGGCGTGTAAGGTCGTGCATGCAAAGTGTGCATGTATTTTTTTTTTTTTTACTTTGTTTACATTTTAAATTCAGGTTTGGGAGGTACACAGTTGCAGCTCTGGAGGCGAAGATCCTTCAGCATGAGCGAGAAATGACTCAGCTGAAGAAGGCCTTGGAGCGTAGTGACCAATATATAGAAGAACTGGAGGCCCAAGTTTCAAAGAGCCAGAGGGAGGTTGCCAAACCTGCAGAGGATTCTCACTCAAAGAGTGGTGCCCCTGGTGAAACACAGGCTGGAGGTATAACTGCACCATATATTGTTTGTTCCAATAATCTATAGTTTCATCGGGCACTTTTACAATCTATTGGTGACTTATAACTTTGAGTTTAATGGAAATGTTTTCATTTTTTCTATAATTATCAATGTTATTTCTTAATTATGCATTAAACCTTAAAATATTGCTAAAGTAGACTAACTAGCAAACAAACGTTAAACTAATGATTTATTGAATAGTAATGCTCCTGACCGATATGGAGCTGCACTTTGAGTATTTTTACATATGTGTTCAGTCTCAACAAGTAGCAATATAATGTAATCACAATACTGTATTCTGTTCATAGTTAGAGGAGCAGCTACAGTGGGAAGTAGCAGGATCGCCACAATGCGGAGGAGTCTGAGTGAAATGGAGGAGGCTTCAGTTTGCACAGATTTGGAGAGGAAGTCCATAAATCTCCCAAACAGCCACGGCTTCTTGCTCACAACATCTGATACGTGCCATGGAATTGGATTTTTGGATGAAGCTTTGAGCCCTCAGAAAGATACCCTCCAAAATATTACCATTCCCATGCCTTCCACACCATCTACACCATCTTCAGTCTTCAGCTCACTGAGTCTTAAAAGTCCTGCTGTGTGCAGTGAGAGAAAGCCAAGCTTCAAGCCCCTCACATACCTGAGGAGGCTCAGTTTTGATGATTGCAGCAGTTCTAGCTTTAGCACCACAGCTTCAGTTGACCGAAGCTCTAAAGCTAGCCAAATAGACAAAGAAGGCTCATTCAGTCACAGAAACATGCTTAACACCGGTAAGGATATTTTATGGAGTGACTGGCAAGACTCTAAAGCTTCTAAACCTGCTGTCTTTCTTGGCACAAATGAGAACAGTGAAGGGTTCAAACAGAAAGTGAGCAAGGATGACTCTTCAATCAGTGACACTGAAGCTAGTGAAGCTAGCATGGACTTGGCATACCTCGACAAGATCTCTGAATTAGACTCCATGATGGCCGAAGGTGAACCTTCTCAGCTTTCACCAGTGCTGTCACACACACTGGATTTTAATGTCCCTGTTGTACCAAAGGTGGAGGCTGGTTTGAACCTGCTGGTTGATCCTGGATCACCCAGAGTGCAACAGAGCACATTAGCAGCTCAGGACAACAGGAGAAGTGGACCGGAATGTTCTGGAGAATCTGCCAAGCGGAAGTGTTCTGCTAGCTTAGCATCCGCTAGTCCTTCCAAACTCTCTAAGATTAAATAAAATGGCAAAATCACACTTTCAGTGATGAAGCAACATTGGAATTTTTTAAAGCCTGTGGTTAGACTTGATCAGGGATCAGGAGACTGTGTCTCCAGTGTGGACTATTTCACCTTGGCTTAAGGGAGGGTACTGGAATGCTTTTCCTGTTTTTAGACCACCATTACTTTTCTTGTAATTTCCAAACTGTCCAAGATAAATAAATGAATAAAACAAATTAAAATTTACCATTATGGCGTCTCCGCCATTATTTTGTACTTGTGCTTAAATTGCAGAACAGAAAGAAATTATTTTCCAGTATTTGGTCATTACTATATAATGTAAAACTTCTTAACTATGTATTTTGAACTAATTCAAGATGGCTGAGATAAGGTGTCAATAAAGTATTTCTCATAACTACATTTATTTCCAAACTCTTAACTTAAATTACACAAAAACTTCAAAGATGTCCCACTTAGTCTCTGTTTTGGGTGCTTCATATTGGCCAAATTAGGGTTTTCGGGAAATCTAGCTACATGATTTTCATGTTTTTAGGCCACTGTTTTAGGTAATTGCCAAACTCCAGGCTTAAATAACTTCTTTTTTTTGTCCCAGTGTCTCATTTTCCAAATTAAATTAATTTGGTCTGAAATAATGTTGAGAAACTGTTGGAGAATATTTATTTGATTTATAAGCCACTGGACTTTAGTTTTCATACTCACCACGATTAAGTAAAACAAAAATGTATGTATACATGATGGTTTTATTACTTTATACACATTTGTTACTTATTTTTGTATTTTTTATCTCCATATGGCAGCTATGTGCACACAAGATCATCATTAAAGTTGTTTCTAGTAACCGTAGTGTTTACTACTCATTACTGTAGGTGGGGGATATTTAAAGTCAGTTTAACATGCTTTTACTTATTTTGCTTACAGGGAAGATGGCGTCCTCCCCTCAAATCGCTGTAGAACTGATTTAGGATACACTTGGTTCTGTGTGTGCTTGCATTTTTTAGTTTAAGTTCACTTTCCTTATTGTAATAGTTTTAGTGGCAAGAGCTGCTTTCTGCTGAGATGTAACTTAAATAAAATGGGGTGTGAACTCCATCTTGTTGCTATCTAGAACCATAAACCACAGAATGGAGCATGGAGATTACATATGATAATGGGTTTAATAAGAATTGATCATAACTTTATAGAGACAACTATAGCTTAATTAACATTGGTACACACACAAAAGTAAAAAATTTCTGAACTGCAAAAAACCATGAAAGCATTCTAATTTGATTATTTCAATATTTGCATTATATTTTTAACTTTATGATATTTATATTGTAACTACTGCTCTTTGGGAAATCTTTGAAGAACCCTTGTTTTTAAGAATGTCCAAAGCAGAAGGCTCTGTGAAAAATAAGGTTCCTAAATGGGTTTTGGCCAGAGTGTACTATAGTGGGCAGTGGTGGCCTACTGGTTAGGACACTGCCTTTGAGACCTGAAGGTCGCAGGTTCATGCCCGGCCCGGGCACTACTGAGGTACCCTTGAGCAAAGTAAGTACATGCTGTTGGTAGCTGCCCGCTGCTCCACGTGTGCACGTGTGATGGCAAAAGTGATGACAAAGAGTCACTTTCACTACTGTTTGAGAAAAAGCCTTTACAGGCTTTAGAACCAATACATCATGTATAAAATGTCTTCACTTATAAAAATGCTTCTTGGAATAATTATGTATTGCTTCATTCTTCAAGGAACCAAAAGTGAAGAACCCCTTAAAGAACGTTTTAAGAGTTTTTTTCTATTTTAAATTTCTTCCTTTACATTAAACCCCAGTGGGACACCTGAAAGCAGGCGGGCCTTTTGTCCTTTGCTCTCAGATGCCAGATAAACGGTTAAACAAACTGATTTAATATCCACTGTAACCTTGTACATAGTCTCTGTTAAGAAATTAATGAATCCCAATGAATTGACACTTCATTTGTTCAAACACGCATTGGTTAGTCAATTAAAATTTCATGCAACGATTAGAGCTCAGTGAAATATACATGATATCGTTACATTTGCATAATAAATCAGGGCATTAAATGCAGCATCTGGGCTGTGGTGGCAGTAAAGCTGGTGTAGCATGACTGGGTTATTCCACTGCTTGTATGATCTGTTCACACACAATAATTGAATTACAAATAACGTCATTTTAGTTTCAAAGTCTCAGTGTTTTAAACTTCACGATACAAAGTACAAAATGACTGTATATCCGTAAAGAGAGAGTGGGCAGTGTTCGTGTGTTTTTATGAATTTGGTCAGGTTGATTTTCATATGTATAAATGATAATTTGCTAATATTTAATATCGCCGGATTGCCAGACTGTTATATAGTTGCTCATATTCACACGACAGAGCAAGTCTCGCGAGAACATGGTGTGGGATCTCTCTCTCTCTTCCCCTCTCTTTTCTCTCTTTCTTCTCTGCCTCTCTCTCCCTCGTTCGCTCGCTCTGCCTTTTATCTATTTTTGTCCCACACTTGTCTTTTTCACTCTTTTATTCAGTCCCTCTCTCGTCTTCTTCTCTCTCTCTCTCTCTCTCTCTCTCCCTTTCCTCCCTCCCTCCCGCTCCATTCCCCCCCTCCCTCTCGCGATATGATGAGCTTTTGGCTCCTCCCCCTCTCTCTGTGTTCAGGTGTTTCTGTGCGTCTCTCTCGCGCGCTCAGCGCAGCAGCAGCAGCAGTGGGACTGGTCCGCGCGCCGCACCGCTGCGGCGTTCACTTTACACAGCGCGTCCTCTTTTTTTCTTTTTTCTCTCTTTTTCTCGTGCTCCTCCGCTGCCGCACTTTATTCGTCCTTTTCGAGCGGGATACGCACTTACACACTCTCACACTTACACACACACACTCACGCGCACAAACACAAATCGCAAACATGATGTCCATGAACAGTAAGCAGCCTCACTTCGCCATGCACGCGAGCCTGCCCGAGCACAAGTACACCACCTTGCACTCGAGCTCGGAAGCCATCAGGAGAGCGTGTCTGCAGACTCCACAGGTAAAAAACGCGCGCGCGCGCGTGTGTGTGCGTGTGCCCGAGTGTGCGTGTGCATGCGTGTGTGCGTGTGTGTGTGTGTATGCGGCGCGTGCATGCGTCCTTGCTCTCCCCTTAATGTTTATTTCATGCTTTCCCCCTCTACATCATCTGCATCTGTGATCGCTCGTGAAAACGCCGCTGCGCGTGCAACTTTATTCTGCGTGTTATTGTTTAGGATTGCAAAATTTCTCTCTCTCTCTCCCTCTCTCTCACCCTCTCTCACGGTTTTGTTGAACTTTTTAAAATTAAAACTTTCTAAATAATCCTTATTCTCTCTCTCTCTGCTCGCGTGTGTTGTAATTTTTAATTGCACCCTTCCAAAGATTCTCTCTTCTTTCCTCGCTCCTGTGCTTTATGCCTGGGCTTTGTGTTTTTTATCCCTGCATCTTCTCAACTGCACATTTTCTCTTTCTGCTTCTCTCTATTTGTTTTTTCTTATGCGTGCATGCTCCCAAACAGTAATGTTCTATCACTCTGTTTTCTCCCTGTGTCTCTCTCCCCCTCTCTCTTTCTGACTACACGCTTCTAGCAACATGAACAGCAATGTTCCTTTACCCCCCTCACTCCCAGTGCCTGCGTTTTGTGTAGTGTTTTTTTTTTTTTTTTTTGCATGGACATCTAAACTGGCCTTTATTCCTCTATATGCCCAGCTCTTACCGTCTCTCTCTTTCTATCTTCCTCGCTTACCTGTATTTTTTTATCCCTCCAGTTGCAGAGCAACATCTTCGCCAGTTTGGATGAGACGTTGCTGGCTCGTGCCGAGGCTCTGGCCGCGGTGGACATCGCAGTTTCGCAGAGCAAGACGCATGGGCCGTTTAAGCCTGATGCCACATACCACACCATGAACAGCGTGCCATGCTCGTCGGCGTCCACGGTGCCACTTGGGCACCATCACCACCACCACCATCACCACCACCATCATCCTCATTCACAGAACTTAGACCCATCGGATCTGATGGACCACATCGGCTCGCCCAGCTTGGCCCTGATGCCCAGCGGGCACGAAGGAGCAGGCAGCGGTGGAGGTGGTGGCGGAGGTGGTGGTGGTGGTGGTTTGATATCGACTCCGGCTCATCCTCACTCACACATGCACGGCTTGAGCCACCTCTCACACCAGGCCGCCATGGGCATGACCTCACCGCTCGGGCATCATGGGCTTTTGCCTGGGCATCACCCTGCGGGGCCTGGGGTGGCACAGGGTGGCCCTGGACTGCCTGGCAGTGGCCTGCCCACCATCAGCGACTCGGATACGGACCCCAGAGAGCTGGAGGCCTTCGCAGAGCGGTTCAAACAGCGGCGGATCAAGCTGGGGGTCACGCAGGCCGACGTGGGCGGCGCCCTCGCCAACCTGAAGATCCCAGGCGTGGGATCTCTAAGCCAGAGCACCATTTGCAGGTTTGAGTCCCTTACCCTCTCCCACAACAACATGATCGCCCTCAAGCCCATCTTGCAGGCCTGGCTGGAGGAGGCGGAAGGGGCGCAGCGAGAAAAAATGAGCAAGCCAGAAATTTTCAATGGAGGGGAGAAAAAACGCAAGAGGACATCCATAGCAGCTCCGGAGAAGCGGTCACTGGAGGCATATTTTGCAGTCCAGCCTAGGCCATCCTCAGAGAAAATAGCAGCCATTGCAGAAAAACTGGACTTGAAAAAGAACGTGGTGAGGGTTTGGTTCTGCAACCAAAGACAGAAACAAAAGAGACTGAAATTTTCAGCCACTCACTGATGGACTGGACAATACACACACTGACATGAACACAGACGTATGCACTGAATAAACTGATGCACTGTATTTACTGGATTCGAATGGGTAAAATCTTTCCGCACGAGTGAAACACAGTTCGGTATTTTAACATAAAAACGAAAGTAAACGGAATCATTAAGCCTGATAACTCCGTTCATTGGACCCTAATAATAATTTATCAGATCAAACACTGTTAACTTGACATCTGTTCACTTTAAGCAAAATGATAAGTTTCATTCAGTCAAAAAACAAAACAATTGTTGCAATGAAATTACAACGCAGTTGCAGTTTACTCCAGTTTGGCGTCACTTGTGTCCTGGGCTGTTTTATTCATGTGGATGTGACGATGAGCTCATTTGAATCCTCTCACTTCAGTGCATCCCGTTTTGTTCCAGTGTACAGAAAAACAAAATCACACACTGTTCCTTCCTGCCTGCCTGCCTGAGTTTGTTTGGGGACCAAAAGGACCACTGCAGGACGTTTTGAATAGGACGCTTTTGTTCAGGAGGACTTTTCTCCACGTCCCCTCGCGCCGGTGAATGTGACTTATGCAAACGCACCACAGGTGAAAACTCACCGCAGGTGATGTGAGGAGAAGGAGGAGGAGAGAAACTTTACTAAAAGGAACTCGGCTCAACTGTCCCTCACATCCTGGCAATGCCTTTTACTCCAAACCCAACAGAACAGATCCAGGTTTGGGTTTAGATTATTTACTTATTTATTTATTTATTTATTTATTTGCCTATTTATTTATTTTTCCTCCCCAACAACGACGACAAAGACTCATTTTTGTTTCTCTTTGAAGTGATGAAATAGCCATTGAAGGATTACCTCATGCTTTAAACCTCTCCTGTCCTGTTCTCCCTCGTCATTAATCGATTTATGGCATTCGATTGATTCATTTGTGTATTTGTTTCGTCTGTAATGGGGATTTTATTGATCTGTCACGCGCAGATCCCATCCATCAGCGTCTGAACTCACCAAATGTTCCCATGCAGTGTTTTAGACGTTTTTATCAGAGAGCGAGAGAGAGAGAGAGAGAGAGAGAGAGAGAGAGAGAGAGAGAAAGAGAGGATGAGGATGAGCCTATTTTTATTTTAAAGGTGGCAGCCACCAATCGTGTTTGATTTGAAATTGCACTGAAATTATTTATTTATTTATTTATTTATTTATTTACTCATACAGATAGTGTTGAATCAATTACCATTATTATTATTATTATTATTATTATTATTATTATTATTATTATTATTATTATTTAGATCTATTGACATGCTTTTGTATGTATATACAGTTTGAATGACACTTTGCTCACCGCGCTTAAATCGATTTAATCCCGATTATTTTGCAAATCAGGAACGAATGTGTTACTGGGTTTTTTCTAGAAGAGTTTTAGCGCGCATGCGTCTGTCAAAACACACCCTGATGGAGCGGAATGGAGAAAACAAAACAAAAAAAAGAAAAAGAAAACATGAGATTTGTTTCATTTTGTACTTTGGTTTGCAGTGCAAACACTCTATGCATTAAAGTGAGGAGCACTAAAACCCCACAGAGTCACACACGCACGCACGCACGCGCGCCCTCACACACACACACCCACACACACACACACACAATGACACACACTGCGCTGTTTGTCGTGTTACTGTAAAAAAAAAGAAAATAAGGAAAAAAACCCCGACAAAAACAATGTTGTGTAAGTAATACTTTATTTTGTGCACACGTATGTTTACATGCAGCCGCCGCGTGCATCGTGTGACGTTACTCGTACCTGTGCACCTGTCCGGCTCGCGGAGTCTCTCTCACCTGCGCCCACGCGCACTTCCTCCCTGTGTGTGTCCCTCCATCCTCCTCTGTTCTGTACGCCAAACCCAGCGGACACAGCCTGGGGTCTTCTAATAAAGCAGAAAAAAACACACCACACGACTGATGTTAGCTTATTATTATTATTATTATTATTATTATTATTATTATTATTATGTGGCAGGGGGTTTGGGTGTGTGATGTGCAGGTAAACACACCTGTGCTGTGATGTGTTTATTATAACTGCCAGTGATGCTAAAGTGCATTAAGGGTGAAGCACTGTCTGCACATTCACCAGTGACCTGAGTGATCTCGCGCTGTATCTGGATAATAATCTCAATTTATTGTATTATTTTTTTCAGTAGTTCACGTTGAGCATTTAATCTCTGCACTGGAGCACTGTGTTACAACTACAGCAGGCGCGTGTCTGAGGTTTAAAGCAGCTTGTGCAGCGTCTAAACATACACACACGCGCGCGCGCGCACACACACGCTGGATTTCTGCTTCACTTCTTTTATATTCAGATGAATGAAAATCTCACTACAACAGACAGCAGAGTGGAGACTTCAGGGGGACAGAAATCATTAATACATTTAATCCAGTATTACACTCGCCACAGCTCCACGACAATAGACGTATTATTATTATTATTATTATTATTATTATTATTATTAACAATTTGCGTTCAGCTTTTCAGCTCTATTAACTGCAAGTCACAGATGCACATAATTATTTAAAACTAACTCATATAATATAATATAATATAATATCATATAATATAATATAATATAACAACAGCATTATACCCATCCTCGTCATCATAATTAACAGTACCACACCACCACTACCACCAACAACAGCTACAGTTTCAATGATGATGATGATGATGATGATAATAATAATAATAATAATAATAATAACAATAACCAGTGTTTGATAATAAGCCTCTCTGTGAGACTGCGATTCTAGACTAAGCGTTATATTTGAATACCCCTGATTCTGTTTATTAAATAATTCATGCTCTGAGATTTGGAAAATTAATAAAGCGAATACAACACGAGCCTAATTAAAACCTGGGTAATTATTATCAGCCTCCTAATGGGGTGTTAACGTGTCCTGCAAATGGTGTTTGTACTCGTGGCGCGTGTTCTGATCAAGAGGGTACACGCGCGTTACATTTAATGACCTATTCCCCAAATCACCACCAAACGGGTCTGACTAGCCTCCGCGGCGGACCTGTGGGTTTATCTCAAAATAAACGCTTTTCCCCTTTCTTTCGGCCCGTTTCAGCTGGACCCCGTGCTTCTGCTCGCGTGACTGAATCCGGAGGCTCGAGGGTTTCCCCCCTCTGCAGCTCATAATAAAGTATTAATGAAGTGGAGAGCAGCGCGAGGGGCTTTCAAATCAGAGCCCCGAAAACACCAGACACTGCGCTAATTTCTCAAAAACACTTTTTACACCCACATCGGTCAGCGACACTGCAGCTGTTTCTGTCTCTCTTTCCTTCTCCTGTGCTTTTCCTCAGCGTCTGCAGCGGAGTCTTCGCTCAAACACACACACACACACACACACACACACACACACACACACACAGAAATGTTAAATGTAGGTGATGCAATATTAATCGAGCTTTGCTGATATAAAATGCAATATTTTCGGCAGCTCTCGGGCTTCAGACACGGGCGCAGCTGCAGAGGCTGTGAAAGAAAAGAAAGAAAAGAAAAGAAAAAAGAAAAGAAAAGCTGCGTGTTTATTGCTCCTGTTTGGCTTTTGGCGACGAGCGCACGAGGAGAAGCACAATGTGAGTAAGGACAATTTTATTTATTTCTTTATTTTTTTTTGCCTTTATTTGTTTATTTGGAGTGATGATACTTTGGGCTCTTCGTTGACATGAGATCACGAAAGAAATATTTTTTTATCGACCGCAACACGAGACAGTTTGAAGGTACAGTTTGCTTAAATTCGGATTAGCATTTTATATGTGAACAATAACAGTAATGTTTTACTGTCATTTATGATTGTATAGTTGATTTTATGCCCTGTTTGTATCATCACGGATCAAGCTTTCTTCTAATTTTGCCCTAAACAGACTGTGCAGACGGGAACTACGAACAGTCGTTTCAAAATTCACATTTTTTCTGCATTTGGCTTTTACTCCTGTTTGTTTCCTAATTTCTCTCTTTCTTTCGTTTCCTTGGACTGAACAGCTGTTTGTCTGCGAAGTTCTCAGATCACAATCCACCGAAGAACAGCAGCACCGCGGACAGAAACTCTCGGAGACATTCAGAGACGCTCAGAAACATTCAGAGACATTCAGAAACAACACCCATAAACATTTAGAGACATTCAGACACACGTAGATACTCAGAGGTACTGGACACTCAGAGACGTTCAGACACACTCAGAAGCACGTGGTGACATTCAGAGACATTCAGGGACACTTGGAGACACTGAGACATTCATACACACTGAGGCATTCAGAGACACTCAGATACATTCAGAGACATTCAAAGACACTTAGAGACACTCAGAGACATTCAGACACACTGAGACATTCAGAGACACTCAGAGACATTCAGACACAAGGAGACACTCAGAGACACTCAAACACATTTAGACACACAGAGACACATTTAGAGACACTCAGAGAAACTCAGAGACATCCAGAGGCACTCAGAGACACCCAGAGACATCCAGAGGCACTCAGAGACACTTAAAAATACTGAGAGACACTCAGAGGCACTTGAATACACTCAGAGACAACCAGAGAAATTCAGACACACAGAGACACTCAGAGACATTCAGAGACACTCAGACACATTTAGACATACTGAGACACTCAGAGACATTCAGAGACACTCAGAGACATTTAGACACACAAAGACACTCAGAGACACACAGATACACTCAGAGACATTCCAAGACACTCAGAGACATTCGGAGACACTCAGAGACATTTAGACACACGAAGACACTCAGAGACACTCCGAGACATTCAGAGACATTCAGAGACATTCAGACACACGAAGACACTCAGAGACACTCAGACACACGAAGACACTCAGAGGAATTTAGAGGCACTCAGAGACACTCAGAGACACTCAGAGACATTCAGAGACATTCAGAGACATTCAGACACTCGAAGACACTCAGAGACACTCAGAGACACTCAGACACACGGAGACACTCAGAGACACTCAGAGACACTCAGACACACGGAGACACTCAGAGACACTCGGAGGAATTTAGAGGCACTCAGAGACACTCAGAGACATCCAGAGACATTCAGAGACACTTAAAAATACCGAGAGACACTCAGAGGCACTTGAATACACTCGTATACATTCAGAGACATTTAGAGGCACTAAGAGACTCATTGAAGGTTCAGTATTTCAGCACCGTGGACGCGTTTCTGATAGTATTTGTTAAACACTGTTATTTTTAGCGCTAGTTCATAGTTCCAGTATTTCAGCCCCTCGCAGCGGGACTCACGCGCATCCAGAATTAGGTACTACATACTGCTCACTCGTTTGTGGCACAAACTATTCTCTTCCTTTCTTAAACACACTCAGGGCCAGACAGACACTCAGCGGTGTGAGTGCTCCAGCACCACGGACAGAGACACTGACACTGATACTGTTTGATGAGTCCTGTGATTCCAGCGCTGGTTCAGAGACGCTCAGGATTTCAGCACCACGGACAGAGACACTGACGCTCAGCAGCACACGAGCTTCTGGCAGAACGAACTTAAAACATTTTAACAGTCAATGAGAATGTCCACAGTGTCCTGTTTACTTCTGCATCCCGTAGACTGTGTGATTCGTCCGGATTGAATTTTATAATGGTCATGTAAACGAAAAAAAACGAGTTCTGTTTTTCAACTGCGACACAACTATGGAAATAAACATAAACTTTCACGCTTCCATTGTGTCCGTAATTCAGTAATTCACTGCTTAAATTTGCAGCTGGTCAGTAATTTACATCATTACAGCATGTAAGTGTTTTGCTAGTTCAGTAATTCAGTATTTTTTATTTCATTATTACTGTTTTTAATTTTCAGTATTTCGCTGTTATAGCACGATAGTGATTCACTGTGTCAGTATTGCAGCAGTTCGGCATTTACCGTAACAATTTCACCGATATTACAATATTGTATCCATATCACTGCAACATAACAGCATTTCAGCATATTCAGAATTTCTGTTTTGTGGTTGTTGATACTACACCAGTTCAGTATATTCAGTATATTCAGTATAATCAGTATATTCAGTATATTCAGTATATTCAGTATATTCAGTATATTCGGTATTTCCAGTATTGTACTGTAGCTCCGCGCGCTGCAGTATTGAAGGTTGTGTGCGCGCGCTGTGGGCTGCTGTCTCCTCGCGCTCTGGCTGTGCGGGATAAAGGCTGTAATGTGTTGGAGCCCGGGGCGATGCTGCAGGTCCATACAGCTGCCCGCGCACCATATGTCAGCCAGTTTACCACGTGGATCTATTAATCAGGGAATTTTCATCAACAACTCAGCAGCATCACACTACCCGAAACCCAGTCAGGACCAGTGCTTTAACACCGCATCACAGCACGATATCCTGACTGTAAAAATAAATATATTATGCGCCAATTTATTCGGGTAATTAGGGGAATTTTTTTTTTATTATTTAAAACAATGAACTGATTTTATGCTGCTTCGTTTAAACGCAATTACACCTGAGCGTTTCATATGTATCACTGCTCCTGACTGTAAATACTATATATATAGTACGAGTTTATTTCTGTTCCCTTTTAATTTCAGATCATGTTTTTGATAACTAGCTCTATATTCACTAACACTAAAATCACATTTAAACAGTAAAATGGAATTTGGACGCTATTTTAAATCCCAAAAACTGTATTACGTGTGACTTTGACAGAATTTGATTGGGAAAAAAAGAGATGGTGTGGGTTCTACAGAGTACAGACTAAAAAAGAATTCAAAGAATGTGATTTGTAAATAAAAAATCATTTATTTAATAAAAACAAGTTCATCACGCTAAGATAAATAATTAAGACTAACTTATCATCATCATCATCATCATCGGTTGATAAAAACCAGGACTCAGTAATCATCCAAATCATATCTGTAAAAACACATGACCAAAACTTAGCTCAACTTTCTCAAACCACATCCTCATCATGGTTGTGATCATTCACTGATCTCATCATGGTCTTCACTGTCATCATCCTATTCACTGTCATCACTTTCATCTTCACTAATCTCACCTTAATTTTCATCACTGTCATCTTCGTCTTCACTAATATCATCATCATCATCATCATCATCATCATCATCATCATCATCACTCAATAATCACCCAAGTCATTTCTGTAAAAATGCTCAACCTGCTCAAACCATATTGTCCTTATGGTTGTGATCATCATCAACGTTATTAACATCATCATCAGCAGCAGCAGCAGCAGGATCATCACAATCATCATAGTTATCAGTGTCATTATTATAACTGTCAGGAGATCACATGATTTTGTTTAAATGTCATTACCAACATCATCATGAAACACCACCATCACTACCACCAGTTTCATGCTTCATTTGTACCTTTTCCCACCTCTGATATCAACTAATCAACTTAGACACTTTTACTGACAAAATGTTTCTTTAGTTTAGAAATGCAGCTGTGAGGTTATTGAAGGAAACTGAATAGAACTCAATATTCACTCAGATAGAGCAAATAATCGCAGTAAACACAAATGACCAAAATATCTCTCAACTTCCACTCAAACTTCTGCTCTCTCATTTCTGCTCAAACCACATTCACCTTTTCATAAAGGCGGCACAGACTTGCGGATGTGGTTTAGGACTGTAAGCCTCTAACCCTAACCCTAACCCTAACCCTAAATGTACACAATTAACTTTATTATTACCATTATCATTATATTTTTAATCATTGTCATCATCATTATCATCATTATTATTACCATCATCATCGCCACCCTCTTCCATTATAATTACTGTCATCAATTATAACCAACATTTTCATCACCTTTATTGTTATCATCCTCATCATAATCACATGCATCCTCATTACTATAACCATCATCATTAACTTAATCCTTATATCATTTTCATCATCACTATCATCATTGTGATTATCAGCATCATCATCACCATCACCATCATTATCCCTCATTATTAACATCATTGTCTATTAGCATTTTCATTGTCATTACTATCATCACTATTGACCTTCACCAGTCATCATAGTCATCACCATCATCAATTTCATCATCTTTATAACAATCATCACCACTATTGTCATTATTACAACTGTTTTGATCCCTCCAACACATCAACACCATTACCCTAAACATCACCATCACCCTTACTATTAATATTATCATTATTATTATTATTATTATTATTATTATTAGTAGTAGTAGTAGTAGTAGTGTGATTATTAGTATGATTATTAGTATTATTATAAATAATAACAATAATTTTGTGATCAATCATCAGGTGTTAACTCTGTATCTGTATCCATGAGTTCTGTGCTGTGGTTAGTGAGTAAGTCTCTCTCTCTGTCTCTCTCTGTCTCTCTCTCTCGCTCTCTCTCTTTCTCTCTCAGTGTGTGTGTGTGTGTGTGTATGTGAAATCTCTGGATGTGTGTTCATTTCAAACTTGTATTTGCTCAGTAATCTGCAGGCTGGGCAGTGTTTACACAGCAGCACACTTCAATCACAGGGGGTTCAGAGTCATACCCCAAACCTATTTGTTTAATAAATCCATCATTTTAGTCGAAAAATATTTGATAAGTAGGGTTTGACCCCTAAAGGAGCATTTACTGCAGTGGTCCGAAGAGCAGGAAATGAAGGCTAAGATTTTTCCTATGCCCTCAGAAATGGCCCATGCAGATGGAAAAGCCATTCTGTGCATTTGTAATATGACCTTTGACCCTCAGAGCATGCAGACAAAATGCTAGACACATGTCTGTCTGATCTGTTTAGCCACAGAATGCATTTGTAGAAGATATTTTGACCACAGCTTCTCATAAAATATCCCTCAAAAAAAGCAACAAATATTAATGCAGTTGTTGACAAAGCAAGTTTGAAACATTTTAGCCTAATTTCATTTTGGTTGGATCCACTGGCTCTATTTTCGTTTGGCCAAATTCATGTTATGTGAAATGGACAACAATGAATTATTTTCTAAAAAAATGTATATAACTCAGATTTAGACCAATTATGGAGACCAATTATGTGATTTAGACCAATTATAGAGAGCCTATTAATAAAAAGACCAGTGTGTAACAGCATAAACTGCACAAGTTCCAACTCATTATGAATCTATTTTCATTTCAAACTTTCCACTTCTTTATAAATCTCTTTCAATATTTTGTAAGCACTGGATTTGAACATATTGTCCTTGTGGTAAATGTTTGTTTATTGTTGTAGTGGCGCAATTTATCCATTCCACACTTATGGATGTGGGCAAATCCTGAACTCTTAGAGTGATGCAGTAGATGTTCCTTTAATGAACAATTTGTTTTGAGATGTGCAATTGTGTAGGTAAAAGTTCTTCACGGATTAAATGATTTTCTTACCATTTTAACAAAAATGACTCTAATTAATATTTCTAAAAGTCTGTAGACACCTGCTCGTCCAGTGGTTCTTCTCTTCTCAAATCAAGAGTATTATAGACAGTTTACAGAAGAAATAATCTCTGCCCTATTCAGAAAACTTTACACTAGATGTTGGAAATTGCTGTGAAGACTTAATTGCATTATGCATCAACAGCATTAATGAGGTCAGATACTGATGGGTCAGCAGTAAGTTTTATTCACAATCTCCTTTGTATTTGGTGTTGTTCTGTTCAAATTAAGTGCCTATGTGTGACCATAAACCTCAATACAAAATTATATGTTTGAAATGTTGAGTCATCTCTTCGCATCTGAGCTTAAGCAAGATCAGAGAAGAGGAACCAAAGATAACTTAAAATGTATGGATACTAATTTGATTAACATATTTGCCAGTTTGTGATCAAATGACCAAAATTGAAATGATGACTGAGTCGACACCCATCAGCCCTGGCTGTAAGAGGTTATTTTGAAGTTATCCCATTTCCCCCTATAGGACTGCAAGTGTGTATCTGTCAAGCCTGTCTTTCGTGAGTTGCCGTATAAATGTCAAGTGCCCTCTCTTTCTTTCTCATTCTGTCTCTTTAGCTGTGTGTGTGTGTGTGTGCGCGTGTGTGACGGCCCTGGGCTCTCTGACCCCGTATTGAACACACTCGCCCCTCATCATTATCCCCGTTTCGCCTGCGGACTTCATAAAGGTCCCTCCGCACCACACACAGCATTTAGCCGGCTGTGCTCTGGGAGGAACACAGTGTTTCCAGAAATGAGCTTTTGTACACAACACTGACTGTAGAAAAGTGGCTCGGACACTGTCGGCCTGATTTCTGTTTAATTTAACAGATTGTTAAAAAATCTACTAAACCTGCAAACACTTAAAAGTACACAACTTCATTTCCAAAGTTAAGACCACTTTGATATTTTATCTGCTCTAAAGGTTTTTAATTGGCCAGCTGTCATTCATTCTTAAAAAAAGAGTTTTCCAAAATGGCTTAAACAAAGACAAGGATTATATTTAGAATCTTAAAGACCTAAATTGGTCATTGTCTGGTAAAGGCAAGGCAGGGCAAGGCAAGTTTATTTTATAGTACATTATCATACACAGAGGTCATCCAATGTGTTTTACAGAGACAAAAAAAAATGCATAAAAAGAAAATAAAGCAATAAAATTAGGGAAAAAGTCAGAATACATCAAATCATGTTCATGCTCAGGTTTGCACTTTCTTTCATGGGATGTCCCTTTCATTCACACCACACCATCGTGTCGAGGCTATATTCTCGCCCTAAACTCAGTTCACGGGGTAGAGACTAGTCTCACCCCTACAGAAGTCCCCCTGTTTGAGCAGGAACTAATGGACCATGGAACACGCAAAAGCAATCTTTATAATGCACATATCTTATAAGCTGTGTTTAATTAAAGGCTGTGTAAAACAAGGTGGTTTTTAGCTTCTTTTTAAAGCTGGTAACAGTTGGGGGGCAGATCTGATCTTCATGGGTAGCTGGTTCCAGCAGTGGGCAGCATATTGACTAAATGCCATTTCACCCTGTTTCCTTACAACCCTCGACACCACTAGCTGACCAGCTCCTGCTGATTTAAGAGACATTTCAGGCTGATTTCATCAAACATTACAGATAAGTATTTGGAGTCTGAACCACTGAATGACTTTGCAACTGATTGGAAGCCAGTGTAAGGATCTTCATTTTGTATGTATAACTAAACAGGGATGCCTTATGTGTATCACCAGCTACTGCATTAACATTAAAAAGACTACTACTATATAGTTGTTATCATCCATGTAACTACTGATATTTTTATGACATCCCACAGAGAAAACATTTCATATTGGTATGAATAAACAAGGATACACCAGAGCTTTACCGATCCATCAGGCCAACAACACACTAGACAGCTGCAACTTACAGGCATGAGATATTCCAGTCATTTATTGAATTTAATGAATAATGCACATTTACGACTTCTATTAAGATTTTAATGAGACTTTTTAGCACCAAACTCATTTTGCCAGAATTGGTTTAACACTCCTCATGGCATATTTAGCTTAAACATAACACATATTTGGCGCTGAGGGACAAGCCCCAATATAATCTTAATATGTTGCAGTTTTACAGTAAATGTTTTAGACAGAAGCTTAACCTTTGACAGCTTCATTGCTCTACATCTCACAAAAAATGGTGGTCATACACTGTTACTCATACTTATAGCAGTACAGAGGGGATGAAGCAAATAACATCAAGCGTTCATCAACAAAGCAGCCATGAGAGCAGTTTTTTATTTGCTAAGTAAAATATGATGTAAATACACAACAATCAGCCAAAACATTAAAACCACCTGCCTAATATTGTGTTTGGACCCCCTCAAGCTTCTAAAACAGCTCTGACTTGGTGCACTGTGTGTTGTGACACCTTTCTATCAGATCTTTTACATTTTGTGGATCAGTAATTATTCTGTGAGTTCAGACCAGACAGGCTAACCTTCACTCTACATGTACATCAGAGAACCTTGGTTGCTCATGACCCTGTTGGTGGTTCACCAGTTGTCCATCCTTGGATCACTGTTGGTAGATATTAACCTTCATACTGGCAACCCACCACAAGACCTGTCGTTTTGTGGATGATCTGATTCAGTTGCTTAGCCATCACAAACTGGCCCTTGTATAAGTTGCTCAGATCCTTACACAGGTTTGAGTCAGATGATTTGGAAACTAAAAGCCCCATATAAGACATGGTAACAAGACTGGGGACTGTAGGGGTGACAGAAGGCTGGTCAGAAGACTGGACTGAAGTATAAATGGAGGACTAGACACATTGCTGTACATTGACTGAGTTTGAGGTTGGGCTACACCCTGAGACTAAGTTGGGGCACAGCACTGAGACTGAGGCTGGGTTACACCCTGAGACAAAATCTGGGCAAAACACAGAGACTGAGGCTGGGCTACACGCTGAGACTGAGGCTAGGCAACACACTGAGACTAAGGTTGGGCTAAACATTGAAACTGAGGCTGTGCAAAATTCTTAAACTGAACATGTCCTGGCTTGTTCACTTTGACTTGCTGAAGAGGCCTTGACCAAGTTCTATTCACAGTCATGTCCTGGGCTGCAGACTGTGTAAGGGCCTCGGCAACTTATGGCGGTTCAGAAGACCAGGTGGATGACAACAGTTTGACAGCAAAATGTTCCTGTGGGAGAGAAGCTCACTACATAACCTTAAAGATGGCCATGTCATTGTCCAATAACTATGCTGCTTCCTGAAACCCCATCAACAGTGAACAACAGCTACTGTGCTGCATCAAATACTCACTTATGTGGGTTAACTTCCACTCGTTTGTCGAGTCACTGCTGAAATTCCTCTCTAATCATCTTTTATACTAGACTTGCTACACCAGTGGTAGGTTGGGTCTTGTGTAATGATTTGGAGCTGGAGGTAGGATGTAGGTGTGAATCAGATGGTTTGAAAGAAACCAACACATGGAGATTACAGCAAAATCCATACATAAATCTGAATACAGCAGTATCATGAAGAACAGTTTAAACAGGACAGTTTCACAGTGATTCAAACACAGACACAAACAGTGTACTGACAGACACCCAACAAAGAAACAGTGAAACATAAGTGAATTTAAACATACTGATGACTGGGAACACCTGGGGCTAGGAGGGGTTACAACTGATAAATATGTGAATAGAACAAGACAGGCAGGGATAGGGTGGAAACAAAGACAAATGACAAACTGACATGGACACGCACATGGCAAAATATAAACAAAGACAGACAAGGCACAAAACAGGGCAAAAAATTTACGGCAGTTGTGGTGTAAGGTTAAGGGAGTTCCCCCTATGACCTGAAGGTCGCCAGTTCAAATACCACTGAGGTACCCGTAAGCAAGGTACCATTCCCAAGCACTGCTCCCTGGGCTCTGCCTACTTCAGCTGCCAACTGCTCCTACACAGATTGGTTAAATGCAGGGGTCACATTTCGTAGTGGTACACTTATTGCTGTGTTCATAATGACAATCACTCACACACTCACACATATTACAGGTACAAGGTATATATATATAAGCTCTTAACAGACATTCAAGCAAAAATCATCTTATTTCTGATGTTGCAGCTTGAATGCTGACTCCTTCCTTAGGATTTAAATTCTAAGCCTGACACTGCATCAATATGTTTCACTGCCCTGCTCATTAGAGAAAACCAGAGAGAAGTGGACATGATATTGTGAATGGGGGCACTCTTAACTGCATGCAGTATCATGTCTTTTGTTTAAAGTGGAAATATGCTTAAACTGCAGAAACATCACACTTTACTGTGTGTCAGGTGTGTCAGATGGTAGACATCATTACCAGCAAGGTACATGTGAACAACACTGTAAAAATGTAAAAAAAAAATTAAACGACAAAACCTGCAAAAATTATAACAAGTTAATTGATTAATTGAAAAACTGCCTTTTAACATAATTCAAAGGTTTGTCAAAATGTTTTGACACAAAATCAAAATTAAACTTCACAATTCTTGCTTTTAAACATCAAAACTCGAAAAAACTACATACTATAACTATACTAACTGCAGTCATTCTGACATACTGTATTTGACCATAATAACACCAGGAACAACAATTAAAATAAAGGTAATTTGTTTAATTTAATTTTGCGATCAAACATCCATTTCTGTAAATGTACAGGAGTGTTGAAGTTACACTATGTGTATGGATTATTTACATGCATTTAACCCTATTTTAAAAGAGGTAATTTCCATTAAAGTTTACAGTATTTTTTTATACAGTTATTCAAAATGTAGCTATGGCTCCTTTAAGATAAAATGAGGGCAAACTCACTCTTCAATGCTGAGCAGTGAATGACTTGCAGAAGTAAAGCATGATGTCAGTGGATTAGCTCACTGGCTAAATGACATCACACAGGTTAGTGAGTTCAGGACAAAGTGGAATGAAACCCACAGGCTAAACTAACTCCAAAACTAAGACAGTAAACTTGACACACCAATTGACTCACTGATTACATATGTTGTACTGGGGAGATTTTTCCACCAACAAACTCCATTTAAAACATCAACGATTAAGATCTTTTGACACAAGAAGAGGGCCTCTCTTTTTAACTCCTTGAACACCATGAATAATTCAGCATCTACAATGAATTATTCACTGGCTACTAATATGTTAGTATTGTAGATCAGTGTTTCTTGAAGTAGGTCCCGTGGGTCCTCAGGAACACTCAAATAATCAAATTTTTTTGCTTCAAAACCAACAGAACGGAATAAATCAAATAATAATAATAAATGTAGCCCATCTGAGATCAGGTTTAAGAACCACTGATGTAGATAAATTGATTTTCAGAAGCCAACTAAACATTAGCGACAATACAAACAATATAGGTCAATTAGTATCACTAACTAGACAAGGTATACAGCATTAACTGCATTATAGCAAAGCAGGTTGGTTTTGCCATGGGAAACACTGGCAGCTGATCATTTCTCCCAGAGAATGGGTTATTGATTCACACATGCTCTGGGGAGGATAATGATAATGCTATGAATTATACATTATGAAACACATCCCAAACATCAGCTGTGACAGCAGTATCTCACAACCTCCCCTACACACCTGTTTTAATGGATATGAATGGACACATCAGTTACTAGGAAAAGTTCACACTTGCACACTTCCACAGTCTGAATAGATGTGTTCAGAGAGAAACTTGAAGGATTCATATACATATCCATATACAGGTATTGTATCTGGATCTGTGTATGTGTGCACATATACAGTACAGTATAAATTATATGACCTAAAGTAACTTTCAACATTTCCAATTATTTTTGAGTTGAGGTGTTTTAGCCAGAGCTATTGCTAGCAGTCATGTAAAGCCAAACATGCAGCCATGTAATGTCTATCAGCAAACATTGAGAGTAAAATGGGTTGTTCTGAACTCAGTCACTTTAAATGTGGCACTTTCGTAGCATGGTACTTGATACAAGCATGCAAACTCACAAAGCAGTTGCCAAGTGCATGGTGCATAATAAAAAAAATTAACCTGTCCTCTGTTGTGTCACTCATTGCTGAGGTCCAAACTGCCTTGGAAGCCCCTCAGCACAAAAACTGTGCATTAGGGCCTTCATGAAATTAATTTCCATGGTTTAGCAGCTGCACACAAGCCTAAGATCATTATACACAATGTCAAGTTGTTGGAGTGGTGAAAAGCACCACCACTGGATCTCTGGAGTGATGAATGACACTTCACTAACTGATAGGATAACAGTATCTACTAGAATACATTGTGGCAACAGTCAAGTTTGGTGGAGGGGGTATAATGGTTAAGAATTTGTTCTAGGCTAGTTGTAATGATGGGTAATGTGAGTATTATGGCCTACCAAGGCATTTTAGACATATGCATTTGTACCTATATGCAGTATTGTGTGTGTGTGTGCACAGTACTGCATGTGGATAATGAGAATAGAGCCTCCACCCTGCTCTCTCCACCACACCATCAAATATTCATCACTGTTGATTAAACAGGACAGCGGCCGCAGATCCGGTGGCACAGCGAGAGAACTCTCACACACACATGCAAAAACACAAGTGGACGGAGAGAGGAGGGGACTAAATGAAGGACTGGGCAAGAGCAGATAAAACAGAAGCTGAAGTTGCACATCTGCATGATCCTGTCACTATATTTTCTGCTAAACTTAATTATTGGATGAAAAAATCAAAATGATACATTTCTTACCAAATGTGGGATGATCAGTTGACCCAGTCCAGTGTTTGGAGTCTGAGGTTTGTTTTTTTTACTAATGCTAAGGCTAATGTTAAGAATCATCTTTTTAAATTACTAATATTGTGTTAGTGCTTGAAAGATCACAATGATGGGATGGATCAGGTGTGATATAGGTTTTAGGAGGTAAATCTTATTGATAGTCTTGTAAGCAAAGTTAGCCTGTAACATAATTAAAGTTGCTTTAAAGAATTAGCTCAAACATTTTCCTTGTGTTGACCATATAAATAATTTTTCAGATGTTTGTTCAATTTCCCAAAATTCAGTTATTTATAAGTATTTATAAGTGGTGGCCTAGTGGTTAGGACATTGCGCTGGGGACCTGAAGGTCGCAGGTTCAAGTCCCAGCTCAGGCACTTCTGAGGTACCCTTGAGCAAGGTACCGTCCCACTACTCTGCTCCACGTCTTGGAAGTCGCTTTGGATAAAAGCGTCAGCCAAATGAGTAAATGTAAACCCTTCCCACAATTCAGTCAGCAGTTCATCACAGATCAACCGTTTATTACCATTCAATAGTTAAATGCTTCATTAATATAAATCCAAATTTGTCAGAAATGCTTGTGTTAAGATTCAACTATTCTATAATTTTATATGTTATTTAATAACTACAAATTTAAAAATTAAAATATTTCTAGAAGTATCAAGAGAGTGCTGAACTAAGCTGTATGATTCTAAAATGAGCAGACTGTGTACCAAGAAATAACTATAAGTAGATAATTGCACAATATTATTTATAATTTTAGAACTTCTTGATATTTCACAAAAAATGAAATACCTTCGGGTGTTTTAGTTCATAATTCATCATACTCATAGTATTTTAAGCTACTCTGTGCAAGTTATTATTGTATCAAATAATTATTATTATTATTATAAAATTTTTGTTTGTAAGCAATTGTATTTGCGGGTTAAAAAGAGGTGAGTTTTATGATGAAACTAGCAGAATGGATTATTCATCATCCATCCACAAATATGGTCTTTCATAGCTACATTTATGAGGTTAGAAAGTGGTAAAACAGGGGACAGGGCTAAAACATTCCATTTCACTTAAAAACTACAACAATCTGTTTTTTTGTCAAAATACCAAAAGCTAAAGTTAGTTATGATATTAGTTTTTTTTCACAATGACAGGACAAACTGGGCGCATTTTCTTTTGATACATAATCAAGCTAATGTTAGGACAGTGGCAAACTCAGTGCTGTTTTCTTATTCAACATGTGAAGTTTCAGTTAGATATTAGACACAGTCCAGATCAGTGTAGCATTGTAAATGGCAAACTCAACTTAATGTAGGGACTCAAACAAACTCTGTAGTGATATTGTGCTAGTCATTAAGATACTTTTGGAAAACCTGTGCTATAATTTGTCATTATGTTGAGACATTAGGTCTTGTTAGGACACGGCGTTATGCACAGCTTGTTCAGTCTCACAGCAACAGCTACAAAAGAACACATTTGTGGGTGGAGCATGGACAGGTCAGCTTGTAGCTCTATAGCTGCATAAGGTGTGTACCTGTCCTGTAACTTCCTGCTAACGCTGAGGTCATAGTGCCACTTTATAGTACCTCACCCACAGTGCCAGTGAAGTGTTGAGAAGGGACAAGAGTGATGAGAAATGAGAGGGGAGGAAAAAACAGAGCAGATAGGATGAAGAAAGAGAGACTAAAAGAGGCAAAGCAGCAGAGACTGAAGAGACAAGCAGAGTGGAGCTGACAGGCCAGCGGAGAAGTGAAATGGACGGGTGGAAAAAAAAATGAATTGAAAAGGAGAAGAGAGGAGAGGAGGTCGGTCACTCCAGAGCACATTAAATATTTCATGAGACGTGTGGTGCAGCAGAGACAGGAAAGAGTGTGGTCAGAGAGGTTAGCCCAACTCATTTACAGAGAGAGAGAGAGAGAGAGAGAAAGAGAGAGAGAGAGAGAGAGAGAGATGGCTTTAATGGGGGATGTCCAATGTATATTTTTGTCTTGTCACATATAGCTACTGCAAGAGCAAGCTGTAATAATGGCTACCCTCCATTTTAAAGTCTGAAATTTAAATGCCAGTGTTTGTGATAAACACAGTTTATCAGGTTTCATGTCAATAGGTACAATAGCCTCATATTACCTGGCCAAAGTGTTTTATACAAATTATAGAGGTAAGGAAATATTCTATCAACCAGTAATACACTATGTAGAATGTTTTTACTTTCAACACTTTAAATTACTGTTAACTGTAAACTCAAATTGCAACATTTTAACATCCACTCAGCTGTACCAACTGGAGAATGGTGCTAAAAGAGCAGAGCAACATCTTGTAGTAGGTAATAAGCTTGGAGTGTCGTACATTATCACATTTACCTCAGTCTTTACATTAGAAAAGTTGAACTGCTCAGTCTGCTACAATAAAGGAACATGAAATTGAGTGGATATGGTCTGTATTTCTCCAAAAAATAATAAAACTGTCATGGGCACCCAAGGCCTATTGATGCACAAGACTGTCATGACTGGTCCGGTTCCACAGAAGAGCTACTGAAGCAAAAAAAGTGAAAGCTTATTCTGATAGAAAGCTGTCAGAACATACTGCAACACAGACAGAGCTTCCGTGGCATGAGGGGGACCTACACGACATTAGGGAGGAGGTGGTTTTAATGTTATGGCTGATTGATGTGTATATATGTATAGCATACATTTAATTTCAACCTTTACTTTCCCTATATGAAAACTAAGCTGCAAACCAACCAGGCCATTTTCATTTTTTGTAACGTCACAGAGACATTGACCTATTTAGCCCACAGCAGTTTAGCTTCACGAAACAGTGTTATTTGGCTAAGGTTGGCGGGGTTTCCAATAAAGTGGCCAGATAGACTACGTTTTATACATAATCATGAAAATGAATCAGATGTTGGGGTATATGAGTATTTGTCAAGTTTCCAGTGTTTTGAGTATGTGAACAGTGTGTTTAGTGCAGTTTAGCACACTCATACTGATCAAGGGGGAAAATGTTCTCCATCAATGAAAGTCACAAACATCAAAGTCCGAATGCTTCAGGCAGGCAGCCACAGAGAGCCATGCTGTAGCAGAAAATTCAGCATTTCTTTACACTTAGAGCTCAAGTCTGATGGGAAGAAAATGTACACAATTTCTCCTTTAACCCCCAATGTAACTGATCCGCCAAGATATATGTCTGAAGTTTGCTAATGTAGCGAACAATTAATGCAAGCTAATACCCCACCAATAACCACTGTGCAAACTGCATGTCTACAAACTGTGCCGAGTAGAGTAAAAAATTTCTGTTAGACTTGTTTATTTGGTTTCCGACAGTGTATGACACACTATTATCTATAAACATGGACTAAACGCATGAGTTATAGCTAAAAAGAGTAGCCACAGTGGAGAAGACTTTGTGCTTCCTTTATTTGTCGACAGTTTGAGGTGAGTGTGTGATGATTTACTCATTGCACACTTCTTATTGGTGCTGTAGCTTCTATCACTTGTTAGCTACATTAGCCTTGTAGCTCCAAACCACGGACACCAAACACATAGTGGCTAATCAGGTATATTTGGGGTAAGTAATATTAATCTTCAGCCATTTTTTTCCTTTTAACACTTTGCATTTTTATTTACAGCATTTGGCAGATGCTTCTATCCAGACCAACGTACACAGAGGCTTTGTGGTCTACAAAGAAAATTTGTCCCCCACACCAGTAAATCTAGACTAAAAGTTGGTAGTCAAGCACAATTCTACTCGAGCTCAAGATCATCCTTATACATAAAAGACAAGTGGTGCATCTTCAGTCGTCATGTTATGTGAGGGATTCTGCAGTTCTAACAGTAAGGGGAAGTTTGCTACACCACTCAGGTGCCAAGACCTTGATGCCTGTTTTCGATTTTTGAGAAGGTAGTGGGGGTCCTTTTGGGCTGAGCATGATGCTTGTGGTTTGATCACTGCAGATAGCTAAGTAGGGGCTAGCCCATTTTGGCTTTGTAGGTAAGGCATTAAAATTTGAAATATGATGTGGGTGCCACAGGAAGCCAATGAAGGGCTCACAGCAGTGGAGTGGTGTGCTCAGAACTATGTCTTTGTTTTTTCTGACTGTCAAAAATATATTTACTGCCAAAATGGGCTAAAGGAGCAGAGTGATTGTTCTGTGTATGAATCAGTGGGTGAAATATCATGAATGAATATAAAATAAAGTGAACTGTTCCCATTAGAGACACAGCAGTCCCTCTTTAACAAAAGGGATTTACAGTCAACACACTAAAGATCCAGCCTACACGATTAATGATTAATTATAAACGCCTAGCTCATCCGTTGATGATCCCTCTATCTGTCTCTCTCTCTTACACACACACACACACACACACACACACACACACACACACACACACACACACACACACACACACACAC
>JBBPDA010000105.1:8781691-8798669 GCA_037974385.1 Arnoldichthys spilopterus
CACACACACACACACACACACACACACACACACACACACACACACACACACACACACACACACACACACACTTCCCTCCAGCTACTGTAACTCTTAGGCAGCTAAAATCTGTAGCTTTGTAATAAAAAGTCTTTGTCAGCACTAGCTGACAGAATGCCTCTCATTTAGCCCACTGAAACGCATCCAAGCAGGAAAATCTCAGCACACCTGCACTGAGAAGCTGCAGCAGCTTAAATAAACCCGCCTGACTCCTGACTGCGGGAGAAACCTAGAATTCCTTTCTTTCCTTTCCTCTGTCATTGTTGCCTCTACAACACAGTGTTTTTGGAGAGCTGCAGGTAAACGGAACAGGTCGTATTTACACACTGAAAACAACAAAACAATAAAGCAGGACACAAAACTCAGACACAAAACACGATCGACATTACTAAAAGAAATAAAGGACTATGAGGAATGGCAGTTATGAAACAGACTGTGAATGTGTGTTTACAGCAGAGTAAAAAGGAAAAAAATTCTGCTGAATGCAAAGGTGAAAGATGCTGACAGCAGGTAAGTGTGTGTCTGATATAATTAGCCATACATTTCCAGTTTGTGCCTCTTTTATGCTTTTCAAGGCCTATGAGTCACTATATGTGTATGTATGTGTGTGTGTGTGTGTGTGTGTGTGTGCTTAAGCAACTGCAAAAGGCCTGTCATTATATCAGCCTCTGCTTTTTCGTTGTCAAAAAACAGACAGAGCAAAATGAGAGAGAAAACAAAAGCAGGAGATAAAGAGCAAACAATGACTTCATAGCTCAGTGTGTGTGTGTGTGTGTGTGTGTGTGTGTGTAAAGTTAAGAAGGAGATGAGATGGGGAAAGGAGGAAAAAGTGAAGCTTATAATGAGAGTAAAAATGAGAACAAAGAAGAAAACAGGGGGTTAGAGAGAGAGAGAGAGAGAGAGCACAAACATTAAAGCAGCATGGTTCTGTGCAGAAATACACCAATTGCACCAGCACTCAAAGATAATACAGGGCGGCACTTTCATGTTTAAACCAATAGTTTGGTCATAAAGTGTAATTACACAATTCCATCAAATTTCAAAATTACCCTATCAGACAAAACATGTCTAGTGTTTGAAGTCTGCTTCGGTTTTGCACTGGAGTTACAACGTTAAAGCAGTTCATAAACTATAGAAGCTTATATAAAGTAGATAGTGCTGATAAAATGACATGCTTTAATCATACTTTCCACAATCTAAACTTGTTAAATAACCTGTTATACACTTGTTTATGTAGGTTCTAACATTATATTCACACTCTGTTATCTGTAAAATTGGACAAAAACACAGGCTTGAGGATGGTTGTTACTTTTTCTGTTACTGTTACTGTTTCTGTTACTGTTACTGCCCTGTATATTTGTCAATTTATACAGACAACAGCATGTCATATGATATTAGAAACTAAATAAATAAATAAGAGATTGAAAAAACAGATCAGTGAAATGGAAAAAGTAAGCACATTTTTACATTTAATTGCACCTTAAATTCCTTAAAATTAAAAATAGGTGTTTTAAATTAGGTGTAGGGATCAGAACCTCCTGGAGGTGGAATCTGGTTACTTAAACCCTTACATCTAGGGTTGAGTGTTCTCTCTATTGAAAAGTGTGGTGTCATCATGCCAAAGTATATAAAGAACTTCAGAATGCCTTCAGAATTAAGTCTGATTAGAGATTTTAAAAGATCTCTAACTTACTTGAAATAAATCATTGCACTCAAAAAAATCATCTTCCCCAGCAAATTCAGCTAATGAGCAGACAACTATTGGTGTGAAAGTGCATATTTCTACAATCAGAAAGAGACTGGACAGTTTTGACCTGCATGGGAAACATGTCAGGAAAAAAAACCTTTGAGCTCCAAAAAGAACATTAGAGCAAGACAACAGTTTGCCAAAAAAGACATAGGCAAATGCCAGACCATTTGGAATGATGATACAGATAGATAGATAATTATAGTTGTATATAGAGTTATTTGGCTATAATAAGAGTACACATGTGTGGCATAGACCAAAGACATCTTTTCAGATAAAGACCTCCATACCAGCTGTGAAGCATGATGGTGGAAATATTATGATGTTGCTTAGGGATTAGGCAGTTTGCAGTCATTGATTCTGCTATTCTGTTTCACAACAAAGAGTGCTTGAGGATGATGTGAAGCCATCTGTCCATAAGTTAAGGTTTAACTGGAGGTGGGCCTTTTAACAGAATAATGATCCTTACACATGATCAACCTACTAGCCATAAGCTCAGAAAGAAGAAATGAGAGTTTTTTAAACCCCATGTGTGGAATTTGAAAAGGGCAGTACATACAACAAAACATGGAAAAGTGGTCAAACATTTCAGCAAGCTTATGTAAAAGACTGGTGGGCATTTATGCAAAACACCTACAAAAAGTCATTTCTGCTGAAGTTGGCAATACTAGCTTTCAAGGCCAAGACTATTCTTCATTTCTCCATAGAAAAACTTTATGTATGATTCTCATTTTTGTTGAATAAATGATTCAAAAAGCTGCTATTGCTTGTAGTTTTGTTCAAGTATATCACCTTTATCTGCAGACACTGAATTGAAGAGGGAAAATGTTTGCTGGTTCAAATATGTTAGAAAAAAATCATCAATTTCTATGGGTTGTACTTATTTTTGCACATGACTTTATATTGCTTTATTATTGCTTTAAACCTAGTAGAATAAGAGAAAGAGAGAGGGAGCGAGAAAGAGCCCCTGCCTATGAAATGTCATAATAATATAGATCAGTTTCCTTCAGTACATCTCTGCTTACATTACACAATGCAAAAATATTAATAAATAAGCAGTACCACAGGTCCTTTAACAACTTCTATATTCTGCCTTTCTTATACTGACTGATTTGACTCTTTGCTGAGCAAACAGCAAACACAGCAACGTTCATAAAGATAATGCAGGATGGCACATTAAAGAGGGCAGAATTATCCGGACCGGACTGAACTACTGCAGCCCCATCACACACACTCGGCTCAACACACACCAGCCAGCGCTCGGCCGCATAAATTATTGAAGATAATTATCACAGGGTGGGTTACTGCCTGCGATAACAATATATCCTTAAGCAGAGGGAGGGAGGAGGAACCCCAGGCTTTTTCCACTGAAATGTCACCAGAGCATTTTCTCCTCCTTTTGTCTGTAGAGGCTCATAAAAAATTCTCCCGCTTCTTACATCAGCTTATCAAATGCATGGATATGACTGAAAATCTGCCCTTTACACCATATAGAACACTGTTCAAGGAATATGCCATTTTGTAGTGGTCTGGAAACATAGAGGAGAATATATAGTGCATTTTACAATCCCACAATGCACCGCAATTGCTAGTGTACTAACCCAAATTCCAGTTGACAGAATATGGCCTAGATTCATATACTCACTGCTGTGTTGAGGAATATCTGTCTCTCTCTTTTTTCTTTTGTTTTTCAGCAAAAAGCAGCCACAAAGGTTATATTCAAAATCCAAGGTAGCCAAAAAGTATGTCCGAGTGTCCGAGAAACTGATTGCAAAGACAAGGCCTGTTGTTTGGGGTTCATTAAGTGGACCAATGCCCATCATCCAGTAATCATGCCCTCTGTATGTGACTGTAATGGCAATTGGAAAAAATATACTGAAACTAAACTTTATGTCACAGCAGCAATGCTTACAATGTATAGGTTACACAGGTTAACATATCAATTTGGATAAAAGAGGATAAATCAGCACATAGATTTCCTAGACAGACACTTTCTGTTTTGCAGAAAATCAGCAGAATATCCAAAAATTCTTTGATTGAAAGGGGTCAGGACACTTGCTACTTAATGTGTATAGGGCAGCTTAGTGGCAGACCAGTCAGAGTGCTCAAGCTGACTTCTGTACACGACCAAAAGTGCCTTCAATGGACAGAACTAGACCAAGGAGCAATGGAAGAAGGTGGGCTGCCCTGATAAATCAAGGGCAAATGCAGGTTGCTTATCTGGGGAAGAGACAGCATCAGGATGCACTATGGGAAGAAGGTGAGGCAGTGCAGGCAGTGTGATGCTCTGGACAAATTTCTGCTGGGAAACTTTGGGTTCTGACATGTGAATGTTACTTTGAAATGTACCACCTACCTAAACACTGTTGTGACCAAGTACAGTGGCAGTGGTGGCCTAGTTGTTAGTACACCTGAAGGTCGCAGGTTCAAGTCCAGGCCCACGTAACACTCAAGCACCTCAACTAAATGTGACGAAAGGTCCCCTTGACCCATCAATCAATCACAAATAGTCATTTTCACTTTTACTACATCCCTTCATGGCAGTTGTATTTCCTAATGGCAGTGGCCTCTTTCAGCGGGATGATGTGCCCTGCCATACTGCAAACATTGTTCAGGAATGAGGAACATGAGTTGGTGTTGACATGGTCTCCAGATTTCCCAGATCTCCCCGTAAATAGTGGGCAGTGAGTGTGTTTACAATGACAAATAGTCACTTTCACTTCACTTTAAATAAACATTGCTTGCACTAATTTAGTTAAAGAAGGCATTAACTATAGCTTGGGTCAAAAACAGTTAAAAACAATTTATGAAAAATTGTTTTTAAGGACATTATGGAGTTAATAAGGTAACTATAGCATGACTTGATAGCATGTGTTGGCTAGAATTGTGATGGTTAGTCTTGAGTAATATAATGTCTAAGTTGGTTAGGGTTGTATTGGGTTAGTAGGGGTTATTTTGGTTTAGGTTGAGCAGCACTGGTTTGGATTGATTTTGTTTAGTTTAATGGGATTAAATATGATTCAAATATTAATTTGATTAAAAAGTGTAGAAAATATGACTTTATGTATTACTTTATGTATTAGGTTTGATTGTGGAAGGTAACTTTTGAGTAAGTATGAAATCATATAAATGGTCTGGTTTTGTTTGTGCTGGGTTGGGTTTGGTAGATTCAGACTGAAATTGTTTAGATTGGTTTGTTTTAGTTATATTTTATATGTTGTTTTTGAGTTATTTTGGACTCTGTTATTTGGGACTGTATGAATTTCGATTTAGATTGGACTGTGTCAGGGTTTGGACTGTTTTTCTGGTTCTTTTACAATTTTTTTGTCCATATCAGTTAGCTCTGCTGTCACACTCACAGACACACTCACAGACAGACTGGTACCAGGCTTCAACCACAGACAACAAATACGCACACACGCAACGTTGCCAAATATACACACAGACATAGAAATCAATGCAGTGAACACACACACACACACACGCGCACACGCACACACACACACATACACATACACATACACATACACATACACATACACCAAAAATTGAAAAATTGAACAGCGTGCACAACACCTAGTGAGTTTCTTCTGGACTTTGCCAGGGGTATTAAAAAAACCCTCTTCTGAGGTTCATAGCCTTCTCCAAGTGATAGATCCTGGTAAGACATGTCCAGAGGAGGCCTGTCAGACTGAGCACTGAAAACTGACAACTGCTTGTTATGTTCCCTCTCTCCCTCTTTCTTCCTTGCACTCAGGTTTTTCTCTTCAGATGGATGGCGCTCCATGAGACATTGTGAGATCTGCGCTTATATATACTATAAATCCCCTAAGCAGGAATGAATAAGTAGTATTAACACCTACTTCACTACCAGTCGATCTATCCATCTACAAAGGAGTTTTGGCCAGATACACAATAGTTAATAGTACATTTTTATTAGAACATCTGCTAACTAAGTAACAAAAAATATTAAATCTTATAGGTGTGTAAACTTTCTAACAAATCTTTATTAGAACTACTGATTCATTACTATTTCTTTCCTTAGCTGTGGTGACATGAGCAGTGTCTAAAAAGATTCTAGCACATTATTGTGATGTTTATCTTGTGTTAATTTTTTGTGTAAAATGCAGAATATAAGAAGTTTTTTTTTAGTTTTTTGAAGAGGGAAATCATGTCATATTCAGTAGTGAAGCCATAGTTTGTTGATAGACTTACTATCACTAATAGTCAGAGGATCTTTCATGAGAAATGCTGTACACTTGATGTAATATTGTTTGAGCAATGTTTTCTCATATTGTTGAGGATTTTAAATGAGATCCTATATTGGTGAACTATAACTAAGCCACTACTGTTTAACACTTCTTGTTCTTGTTCATTATTAACTGCTATGGAAGAAAAAACCTAATTTGTTATTATGGAGGTAAAACACAACATAAGCATGTGAACCTTCTGTGTGCTTTCTATGACTGGCCGTGCCTTCAAGGATAACTGTTTAAAAGAAACAGTACGTAAACATACACTGTGAGTGAGGTGAAATATTCTAGACACTAGTATCTCAGTCTGTGTCCTCTCTGCAGGCTCACTCTCATACTCACTCTCAAACTCATACTACAGAATATGAGGAATAATCAATATATAATGGAGGGACACCATCGAGTACAGTATGCTGAGCTGTGGTGCCTGTACAGGCCTCTGAGGGGCCCTTTTGTCTTAACATTAATAAAGTTTACATGATTTATGAACCTTTGGAACAACTGTTGAAATAGGTTCATTAAAATTTACCAGGTGGTATTTAAGAATCATTAAATGATTTTGTAGGATCAGTTATGAAGCAGCAGATTTTATAGTTAGTAAGCAGTTTTCTGGAAGATCTGCAAGACTAGGTCATGTCTGTTAAGTTCACAATTAATACTCTAATCATTAGCTCCTGAAGATTAGGATTTATTTATTACATACATAGTTACAAGTACAACATGTAGTTAATGGTAATTTCTGCATTTTACCCATCACAGGTGGTGAGCACACGTACTTGGAGCAGTGGGCAACCAACGTCATGGAATCCAGGGAGTGGTTGGGGGGTTGATTGCCTTGCTCAAGTGCGCTTCAGTCTGCAGGCTGGTTCTGGGAATCGAACCTTTCAGCATTCTTTGGTCACAAGCCCATCTAACCATTAGGCCATGATAACCCACCACTATTACCTACTGAATGACTTATCAGAAATCCTTAGTAGTTAATGTGATTTATGTGATTTATGTAGAGCTACTTTGTTCCTGCTTAGTCCCTGCATAGTTTAGTGAAACAATGTTATTTAAATGTTGCCAAATGTTTAGATGTACATAATACACAATACATATGTTATGAATTTTGTAAATTCATCTCTTTATTAATGTTATGCACTTTTATAAATGACGTGAAAGTGACTATTTGTCATCGTGAATACACTTAAGCACCACAATGAAATGTAACCTCTACATTTAACCCATCACACATACACACGTGGAGCAGCAGGCAGCTATCAATACTGCCCAGGTAGCAGTGCAGTGGGACGGGTCCTTGCTCAAGGGTACCTCAGTGGTGCCCAGTCCAGGACTTGAACCTGCGACCTTCTGTTCCCAGGGCCAAAGTACTAACCACTAGGCCACCACTGCTCCAGTGTCACAGAATGTCACAGAATATAAAGCCCTGTGATGAACATGTGATTTAGATTGGGTCGTTATCAGGAAGCTTAGATTAAATGTCACCTTTGTTTATTGCTACCTTCTGAGTTATTACTACTGTATAACACAATATCAGATTAATGAATACCAAACGATACATATCATGCAGTCCTAGTTTTGGGGGGTGTGGTTGAGGTTTTTGGAGTGAAAGGGACCCCTTTTCTCCCAGAGAGAACAAAGAGTGAGTGATGAACAGAAGCCCCCTGCAGAGCTGCTCTTCTCTACTTAATCCCTCCATTAGAGACTCTTTCATCACAGACACCTCACGACTGTCAGCCTGTCAGACACCTCCTCAAACCACCACTCGCTCGCTTTCTCTCACTCACACACAGACATACACACACACAAACCACCTTATTTTCTCCCCGTTTCTCCTTCTCTCTTCTCTCTCACATGCATACGCCTTTTCTGCTGTCTGCTCCGTCGGGCTTGCTGCAGAAATGGTAGAGATGTTTCTGTGCTGAGAGCAGATTGGCTGATGTGTAGAGTCAGGGTTACTGTCAGCATTTGGCTTTTTATGAATTCAGATAAGTTTTGGGTGAGAGAGAGAGATGTTAATCTGCAACGCGTGTTCAGCTTTTTTTCCCCGGAAGAGTCAGAACAAGTGTCAGTCTGGAAGCAGCTGTGACAAAGATATATCCAGCACAACATGTGCTGGAATCAGGGTCTGACTTTGGCCAGAATTCTCATATATATGTATGTTCTTCTACTGTTTGTTTCAAATTGACCCCATATTTCTTTTATGCACTGCTACAAGTAGCTACAAAACAACCCCCAATAACACATCTGTAGGAAGGTCAAATGTCAAGAGATCATTTAGTGTGTTAATGCCCCACCCTTCAATCATTATGCCCCACTAAGCCCACTATTTTTCAAATGCTTCAACTGGGGCTAGCATCAAAAACAAAGGGATGATAAACTTAAGTGTAACAGGCTACATCAACTATCATAGTAGGGTCTGCAAGTGTGAATGCAATGTTGTAAGAAGATTCACTGATTACCCATAACATTAAAACCACCGACAGCTAAAGTGAATTACATTGAATATTTAGTTGTTTCATTATAATGGCACCTGTTTTTTTTTTGGGGGGGGGGTGTATTAGGCAGAAAGGGAACAGTCAGTTTTTAAAGTTGATGTGCTGGAAGAAGGTAAAAAGGGAAAGCATAAGGATCTGTGCCACTTTAATCTGGGCCTTATTTGTCATAGCTGGATGACTGAGTCAGAGCATCTCCAAAACTGGTGAATCTGCCACATGGTCATGGGCACCCAAGGTTCACTGATGCATGTGGGGACTGAAGGCTAGCCTGTCTGTTCCAATCCCAAAGAGGAGGTCCTGTTGCACAAAATGTTAATGCTGATTTAGATAGAAAGAGGTCAGACCACACAGTGCACCACAGTCAGACACGATATTAGGCAGGTGGGTTTAATGTTATGGCTGCTCAGTGTAAATCAGCATATATTTCGGAATTTGCTGTCACTTCTGTTGATTTTATCCTGATTGTGACTTATTTGGACAGGTCTACCATAGATTTTACAATCTGTATTTCCATAGAGTCTCAGAAAAGGGCACTAAAGAGGAGAAATGTTGTCACTGTGGTGACTTTTTAGAGACTTAGTTAGAGAACATAATTGTGCCATATTCTGTTGCTTCATTTTGCTGTTTTTTTCTGCTGCCTAGCTGTGCCCCTCTGTGATTTTTGGATGTCCCACTCATGATTCAGTTGTGGCGCCATGCTTGTTTGTGGGCAGAAAGGTCAATTCCCAGCTGAATATGAGAAATGCTTATTGCATTTACTTTTCCATTTACATGAGCATTTCCACCACCATTTCTCTCTCTCTCTTATACCTGACGAATAATAATATCCATTTGTGCGGAAATGAAATAGTACCAGGTGATGGAGAAGCAGCTGGAGCAGAGTGATTCTGATTTGCTGCACAAGTACGCCGCACCCTCCAAATTGATTGTGCAGCTTCATCGCTTCACGGGCCAGAGGGCGTAGGAGCGCCCGTAATTGAGAGGAGAATTAGCAAAGTCTTAAATACGACCGGCTGATATGTCATTACCCATAAACTTGACCCTTAGTGACCCCTCTCCTTTCCCAACGGGACAGAGCCTAGCAGAGGCATCCGAAACGACACGAGCAGTCGTGCTTGAGTGATTTCATGAAAAACTCATCATCTATTCATCACGCAGATCAAACACGCCAGCCGGCCGCAATTATCGGCCAGGGGGACCGGACGAGCCTCGCGCGGGCCAGCCATCCACGGATAATAACCCAGAGATTAAAAAAGAAAACTTCCTGACTGCTTCGCACACACGCACACACCCCATTTCTGCCTCATTTCTGACCAGTTCAAGCAAGATAGCAGTATTGTAATTTTTTTTTTTGTAATTGCTCTCAGCTTTTCTAGGCCACAAATAATCCATTTCTTACACCAGTGTTCAAGCAAGTGAAAAAAAAGGACAACAAATCAGCGATGAGAGCAGACTGAATGAGCTTTGCGATTAATTTCTATTATATTCTGGACATTATCAAAAGACATCATTTTCAGACATCATTTTGCTTCCATTTCACATTTGTTTCTCCAGTGTCACACTTATCTGATGATATCACAGTGGATAAATAATACAGTACAAAGAGGTCCTTCTCCATGAAGGCAGATCTGCACTGCTGATATGTGTTCTTTCTGCTTTTTTAAGATGACACGGCAAAGCCCCTCTGATTCAGACGGAGTCGTGTAATTAAACCGAATGTGATCAGAAGCACATATAGTACAGAAGAGCTATTTGAAGTTGACAAGTGAACTGTTCTTCAGGTCAAAACCAATTTTCTTCCAGCAAACAACATGGAAACGTTACTGAAAGAAGTTCAGGCTGCAAACTTTTCCCAGCAATCACTTTTCCCTAGCTCCCACTGACCATCAAAGGTTTGGGGACACAAAACTGGTTCCTATATGCATAGAGCCACTTTTTTTATTTTAGAGCCTTTTAATTATAGAATTTTGCAGCAGTTACCACCCAAAAACTGTGCTCAGAACTTTACAGAGCACTGATAAAATTCCAGTTTACCTAAAGAATTTGAATTAGAGTTGTTAGGTTCTGAGCAACAATAATGAAGTGATCAGTTACACAGTGACTTGTTGCTCATTAACAATATCTGTATATTATAATAATAATAAAGCATATAATAATATTATTAACACACTCTTTTGCCTCAAATTGAGTTGTATGTTACAACTTATCATTTGGTTGATTACAGGGGTGGAGCTTGCTTTTTCAGTGCATAGGTGCAGGCTACAGAAATTAGATAACATGTGAAAGTGAAGTGAAAGTGACTTTTTTTCATTGTGAACCCACTCAAGCACCACAATGAAATGCAACCTCTGCATTTAACCCATCACACGTGCACACGTGGAGCAGCAGGCAGCTAAAAACAGCGCCCGGGGAGCAGTGTAGTGGGACGGTACCTTACTCAAGGGTACCTCAGTAGCGCCCGGGCAGGGACTCGAACCTGCGACCTTCAGGTCTCAAAGGCAGCGTCCCGACCACTAGGCCACCACTGCTTTTTTCTCTCCTGTGAGCTGTCGCTCACTTATAGCAATATGTAGCCGGTTTTCTAATAATACTGTTATGTGTCAGTCTCATTCTGACTGCCACTTGAAAATGCCTTATGATACTATGAAATCTTACCATACACAGATCAACAGATTGACAAGACACAGGTTAGCTGCTGTTTCCAAAAAGCAAACTGATAAAATAGACTAATTGCTAATAAGAAATGTATTAAAATAAACATACTGCAGCTAAATTGGTCATGGGTTTGCTCCTAGCAAAAACAGCTATGAAAGAATAGAGGTCTCACTCTATTTTATCTCTTTGACAGCTGTGTAGTAACACTTGCATGCACTGTAGCAGCTGGATTACAGATTATGAAAATACACATGTAACAGGTTAAATTTTCCTTTGTGTTAACACATGAGCAATAAACAAAGGTAATTCATATGTATATACATATGAACAAGGTAATACATATGTATACAAAATTTATGAACGGCGCATGGAGAAGTAAATTAAAAAAAAAAAACTAATGGTGAAAATCAACATTAGCTTAAAAATATTTTAAGAATATTTCCCCAAGGCTCCAGAGTGGCACAAAAGCATCATCACAGGGATAGCATGAGTTCAATCTCCAGTGATGCCACAGCTATCCGTGGCTGGGAATTCACGAGCGAAAATCTGCTTTGGTCTCTCTGACTGGGTGGAATGACCAACCCTCTTCACACATCACTCATCTGTTAGCTGGGCATTACTAAATTCAAAAAAATCATAAAAAATATAATCAAACAAACAAAAAATGGCGTCCTCAAACTTTTGACAGCCAGCGTGCATTACAGTTTTAGTCACACTCCACTAGTTAACATTAATGAAGTATCCACAGAGAGGCCACATTTTCAAAATAAAACAAAAGACGGATGATAAATTGATATCAAGCGCAAATGCGGCCCTAAAATAATTACAGCCGACAGGCCGTGTATCACTTAAGCATATGAGGCAGAAATAAATAGCCACTATGAGACATTTAATTCAGCACCAAATATAATAACATTTCTGCATTTCCACAAAGTGGACTGCAATGAGATTAGGGCGTCCCTGGTGCATCTAATAAAAAGCAAAGGCCGGCCAGTTCGGAGGGTAATGGATTATGGCACTGCATGGACGCGATGAACATGAATCGAAAACCCTTGGACCCTAATCGATGGCAAAGACGAGAGACAAAGTTTCAAATTACATCAACTACAGATAGTTACTTATAAAGAAAGGTCATAAATTTGCTGTGACAACAATAAAACTCTTTTTTTACCGTTTTACTTGAAAATCCATCATTTGTAGTGTTGGCAGGCTTTTGCCATTTATTTTGTAGAAACAAATGGAAAGTTATGTTTTTTTTGTCATTTTTTACAGAAAAAAAGGCCAAAGGACAGATTTAGTCCTATCAACATGGCAGGTAAATCATTGGTAAATGTAATTAATTTTGTAGATATGTAATTAATTTTATAATTAGAACTCCAGTTAAATAATTACATAATATAAATTGCATATATATCAAGACAACAATAATACCTCTGTGTTTCTAAGGGTTAAATTCAGAGAATGAGATCTTTTTCTTGTATGGCCCCCACAGCCCAGCTCAAGCTACGTTTTGTATAAGCACTCTTCAGAGAACAGTCTGGCTGTACTAGATCAGGTTTATGTTATGGCCCAATATGGAGGCTCCCTACTGGCCAAGGCCAGATGGACCATGGGAAGTCTCCAGAGGCCCAGACACATATAATACAGCAGTGCTACAATAGAGCCAATAAAGACGACTCCCCAGAGAGCTAGAGTTAGAGTATCACTTCATCTCATGACAGAATGTCATTCAGGGTTAGCATGCTGGGTAATGGATGATAGTTTAAAGCCATAGTTTGGCAAAAAAGAAAACCATGTTTGCACAAATCCCCCTTACCACAAAACTAGTCTAAGTCTATTTACTGGAGTAATTGGGCAAATTCATCTCTAACACACTTGTTTATGTGATTTTCTGACATCTTATGAAACACTACCTATCGACATACAAACGCCCAAAAATAGGCATCAAAGTGGACGCCAGTACTTTTTGCTTATGCTTAAAAAATGCTTACTTACCGTCCAGCCATGTTTATGTGGGCTTTTTAAAGTTATATTTGATAAAGTTGCAAAGGGTGACATGGTGAAAGGGTGTCTGTGTTTTTCTCCACACATTCACACACACACACACACACACACACACAACCTCCATTATCACCCCTGTCTGATTCTATGGGGGTCATTAAGGGGTGAAAAGGAGGGATCTGATAATCTGTGAATAATGTTAGGGGTGTGTGTGTGTGTGTGTGTGAGAAAGAGAGAGAGTCAGAGCTGGCAAGGGATGGGGTGGGGTTGGGGGGGGGGTTGTTGGAGTGTCTAGCTAGCAGCTTCATCAATTTTTTATTTGCCACTCAGACAAATGAAACACAAGCCACCCAGAACAAGGGGACCTTTCTGACACTTCAAAGGAAAGCCTATGGGTGGTTCTCCTATTGAAGCGGGGCAGGACCCCCACCCTATTCACGGCTGGGGGGCGGCCCCAGCCTCATTAACCCTTAAACAGGCCTGGCATGAGGTGTCCTAATTACCCCACACCCCACGCCCCACCAGCTTTGGTGAGGGGGTGGGGGGTGGGGGAGTGGATGGGTAGAGATGCTTCCGGAGCGTTGTGGGCATGTGGCTTTAATTGAAAAACCAGATAGCACCTCTTTGCTGTAATTAGCTGGAGTGAGACGCCCCTCATTAGTGTAGTTATGATTGGGGGGGTTATGTTCTCTGTATGCGCGAATGATTATAAAAGAGTGAATGGACCGGGAAGTCCCCTGGAATGCAGATTTTTTAATTGAAACCACCAGCAAATTAAGTTCAATTTACACAAACTTGTCCTATGCTTCGTTAAACCCACCTCTGCTGTTTGTAATGGCTTGGCAAATTAATTATGCAAATCAGTTTCCACCTCCCATCGCAGCCTGGCAGCTGATTAAAAGAATTAAACAAACAGGGGATGGTTAACACAGGGCAGACGCAGAAGAACAGATGACACATACTGACGGATAAATTGCACTTCACCAGAGAAGACAGGGGTGAGTCTGAAATTCTTGGCCTACAAAGGTGTACTCTCATAATTAGTGTTTGTGTGGATATAAATGCTGGTACAAACTCCTTTCAACTTAGTTAGAACTTCTCGCACTTTTGTGCAGTAATATTTAGAAAATTGTCAGATTTTTTATTGTATAAGTTTCTTAGCATCTGATTGCCAGACAGTGCTCATGAGCTTCGAACACTGTCTGCTAGTTAAGCCTCTTTTTTTGCTCTCTGCTACTGACTAAAGTGACATAGTTGATGTAGGTTGAGGCAACATACTGTTGCATTGTCTGTCTTTTCTGTAATGTTACCATGTAGGACAAGTCTTGGAGTACCCCTTCTCTGCACATATTTACATTTACACTCCCCTTTCAGCTCAGGAAGTGAAGCAATTAACTGATTAGTTGGATCAGGTGCATTGGAAGTCGTAAATAAACTAGTTTGGGAACTATGGTAAGCTCAGTCATGCTATAGTAGCCAGTAACGTCAGCTACTTAACTAGCTGGCATTTAACAGCTCAAGCTGGTCATTTACATTTACATTTGTCTGAGTGGCTGACGCTTTTATCCAAAGCAACTGTCAAGACATGGAGCAGAGTAGTGGGACGGTACATTGCTCAAGGGTACCTCAGTAGTGCCTGAGCCGGGACTTGAACCTGCGACCTTTAGGTCCCCAGCGCTGGTCCAACCTTGCAAAAGTAGCAAAGAACACATTTGTGAGCAGAGCTTGGATAGACCGCAGAAAATGCAAGCTAGTCTCTGTCACAGCTTTCAAAATGTGTGAACGCTAGGGCCTGGGCTTGACCACATGTGAAGGAAATTCAGCAAAATCACCAACAACAGTTTAAAACCAACACTGCAATTCACTACAGTTTTACTGAGACTATAAAAGGTTTATCATAACTTATCTTTATCTTATCTTATCAGTCGGAGTATATGTTCAAAACATGTCATTCACTTTAAACTCTGCAAGCTTTAATTAGTTGTTCAATTGAACATGATGATCAAAATTAAAGCCAAACAGTAGTGTCACTTCATATCTTCAGTATTTTCGTACAAAATTATTCTTAAAAATCAGTTTTTTTTTTAAATCTACTGATAAAATGATAAAGGCAATGAGCCTCCACCCATTATACAGCAAATTAGAAAAACAATCGGGGATGTAGATTCATTTTTCCCACATTAATATTTGATACGTGGGATTACGGCGGTGGAGAGCAGCTCGTTTGCATTCAAAGGGAAGAAGCAGCGCTTTGTTCTTTTCTGTGGGCTTATTAACTGAAACACCACGCGGGCTAACAACACGTGACACCACTGTCTGCATCGATTTTAAAACCTCCACGCCGGCCCTGTATTAGAATATATGATATGTGCTTTATTCATACAGAGCTTTCTGGTGAGGATCATATTTATGATAGAGCTTTCTTATTTTGTTTTTCCTTTTGATGCTAGTCAGTGTGACCCTTTTTAACAAGGGTATTAGGTGACATGTCACCAGAGAAGACGCTTAATGCTAATTAAAGCTGGACTTGCAGCCAAGGCCCGATGCAGAATGCCAAGACATGTCAGATTTCTGACATATGCTTCTTATCCACTCTTTAGCCTCTCTTGTACATTTTGTGATGGCAGTATGTCAAATAGAATGCATGCCACTTGCATGGGCTGTGGTGTAAGCTTCCATTAAAGGCTGTAGTGTAAAACTAAAGCAGAAAACACCTGAACATGTCTTGGCCAACCGACTACATTGGGGGAAACCATGTACATTTAATTTTACACTGAACTATCACTAACCTAGGAGCCTGAAGCAGCACAATCACATCTCTGTCTTATATCAGCTGTTTTCTTCCGGCCTTGGCTATCAGCACGGTTTTATTGAATGGTTGCTATTGTGGAATCATGTTCAGGATTGTTGCTGAAAATAGGATGATGTTGAGCAGGTACACACACGGCTCAGATCATATAACCCAGTTAATATATTATTTACCAGTTATTCACACCGCTGCCCTGCTACGCTATTGATTACCTGTGTTCAAGACCCAGAGCTTAGTCTGCCTTAGCATTCAGCTAATATCTATTATGACTGAAAAGTATAGGCCTAAGTTCAATCCTCACAGTAGGTATCTATAATAACTGAAAGGTTTTTCAGCGTATAATAATTCATTCTCTGTTTGATTTATTTTGTGTTGTCATTTGCCCCAGGCTAGTGCACCTGTATGCAGTTGAATAATAGAAATGATGAGGTAAATGTAAGAGAAAACATGCTCATGGGACTTAAAGCAATATTTGTGAAAAATCACATTTATCTAGTCCCCGTCCACTAAGAAACAGTCGATCAGCCAAGGCATGTTTGGTGGCTAATATAGCTAACAAGTAATGGAAGATCAGCTCCCACTAATTAGCATCATGTAACATTTCTGAGTAGGGGGGTGGAGTTGAAGGGAGAGAGATAGAGAGAGCATTAACTGTGAAAGAGGGACAGAACAGAACGAGAAAGTGGAGAGAGAATGAGAGAAAGAGTATAAGAAAAGAAAATGAGCAGTTAATTAGAGAGAGAGAGAGAGAGAGAGAGAGAGAGAAAGAGAGAGAGAGTGAGTGAGTGAGTGAGTGAGTGAGTGATGAACTCTTTCTGCCCCAGGCCTCCTTCCTGCTGTCACAGGGTGTCTATGAGCGGGTGAGTGCTGAAGGGAACATGTAGTCCAGCAACATGCACACACACACACACACACACACACACACACACACACACACATACACACACACATACATACACACACACACACACAC
>JBBPDA010000105.1:8804009-8817895 GCA_037974385.1 Arnoldichthys spilopterus
ACACACACACACACACACACACACACATACACACACACACACACACACACACACACACACACATACACACACACACAAATACACACATACAAACTGCTGAGGGTTAGCTCCTTTCACTGCAATGCTCAGGATTTGTGTGTTTGTAAGTTACACAGTGTCTTTATTGCAGTTTTGCATTGTGATTTGTGTCTGTCCTTTTTCCCTGTGTCTGCCCATGAGTGTGTTTGGGTGTGTGTTGGGGCACTCTGTTTGGTAATCAGACTGTAAGTGTGTGTCAGTGCCTGTGTGTGTGTGTATGTGTGTATTAGAGTAACGGCTGTTCTCTGGCAGTTCCTGAATGAATAGATTATGAGCTGTAATTAGACGGTACATGGAAATCAATGTGCTTATGGCTGAGCGCTGGAGGCTATAGAGGAGATGAGAGAGAGAGCCTGCAGCACACACGCACACACACACATACACACACATATACACACACACACACTCCGGGAGCCTGAGTGACAGGCCTAGGGCAGGCATGTGTGTGGGGGGTGGGGGGGATATAGAGTCAGAGACAGAGAGAGTGAAGGAGAAAGGATAGAGGGAAATGGAAAAAGAGTGACGGAGAAAATAGTGAATAGAGAAAAATAAAGAAAGAGTGGAGATATAGATATATAAGAGAAGAAAGACAGATAGAAAGAGCAAGCAGAGAATTTGAGAGAGACAAAAGAGTTGGTATTATGTAATTTCTCATGATCTTTCCTTCTTTTTTTCTTTCTCACCCCAGTGCTGCCTGTTATAATAATCTGAATTTGTCATAAACTGGGAAAAGCTGTAGTGCATACCCCCACCCCCCACCCCCTCCCCTTTTATTAGAAAGTAAAAGTGAAAGGCTAAAGCTGATCTTTTGAGGTTAAGATTCGGGAGTTAGGTGGAGCACAGCAGCATTTATACATTTTCATACAAATACACACACACAAAGTGCACACTAGCACTACAGCATTTACACACACGCCAGGAGTGTTACGCCTCATATTTTGCCCCCATTCTGCCTGCAGCCACATTTTTCCTGTCTTGGTGTGTGCGTGCCTTGGGCTGGACGTGCTGTGATTGTGGCTAATGAACATATGCGTCTGCCTCTGATCTCACACATGCACTTCATTCATATATCAGACACACACACCCGCACATGCAACGCCTCACTGAGCCTTACTTACTGCCTCGCACCCCTGCGGTGTGTTATTCTCATAATGTGCCATGGAGCTCAGATGAGAGAAAGGATGTTAAATTAATGAATAAAAACCAGAAAAAGACACGTCTGTAGTATAAATCAACCATTTAAGGCCTGATAAAGAACCTTATGCTGAATCCAGCCATGTGAGTTTTAGGGATAGGAGCTGGATATGGGAGAAAAGAGGGAGTGCATGAAAGAATAATCGAATCTGTGACATCCAGGATGATGTAACCCCACTGAAATATTATACAAAATGCTCAACTGTAATAATCCAGTACTGTAGTCTTTTTAGCTTAAACGGTTTACAGTGGATATACTTAACTACTTTAAAATGCTAACAAACGTATTATAATAACTGTAGATATAGAAAAGGTTTAATCTGATGTGCATGCAAAAAGTTACAGCAAGACCTAAACTACACAATTATCCTACTTTTATTAGGAGGAGCATTTACGACACCTAAGGCAAGACACAATGGGGCAGTGGTAGCCTAGTGGTTAGGGACTTGCCATGTGACTGGAGAGTCACAGGTTTAAGTCCCAGCCCAGGTACAACTGAGGTTCCCATGAGCAAGGAACCGTCCCTCTACACTGCTCTCTGGGCGCTGTTGATAGCTGCTCATTGCTCCATGTGTGGATGGGTTAAATGCGGAGATCACATTTCAGTGTGGTGCACTTTGTGTGATGGGGTGTGTTCCCAATGACAAATAGTCTCTTTCACTTGTCCCTATATTATAAATGTATTACAATTTATGTGTTAATGTATATTGTACTGTATGTATTGTTCCATATTAAATAATGGGACATAATTAAGCAGCTTACAGAAGAACTAAGATAGCTGGAGGCTACTATTATCCAATACAGCCTCTATAGTCAGTAAAAGTCTTAACCAACCCTCCCTTAACTTAAAATACAGACTGCAACTAATATTTCTAGTGTTTTTTTTAACACTAAGTGACTTTCTTTGCAGATTTATTTTTAGATTATAATTTGTCATACCATATTCATGGGCGTTACACCAATCAGCCATAACATTAACACCACTGACAGGTAAAATGAATAATACTGACTATCTAGATATTTCGTGGGTGGGATATATTAGGCAGCAAGTGGCAGCAAGTGAACAATCAGTTCTTGAAGCTGATGTGCTGAAAGCAGGAAAAATGGGTCAACCTTATTATCTGAATCATAAGGGCCTTATTGAGTCAGAGAATCTCCAAAACGGCAGGTCTTGTGGAGGTTCTAGGTGTGCAGTTGTTACCTACCAAAAGTGATCCAAGGAAGGACAACTGGTGAATTGGCAACAGGGTCATGGGCACCCAAGGCCCACTGATGCATGTGGGGAGTGAGGGCTTGTCCATCTGAATGCTGACTCTGATAGAAAGGTGTCAAAACACACAGTGCAGCACAGTCAGAGCTGTTTTGGCAACATGAGGGAGACCTAATCAATATTAGGCAGGAGGTGTTAATGTTCTGGCTGATTGGTGTAAACTTCCATTACCTGTTAGCTACATTAACCTTGTAGCTTCACTGCAAAAATATAGAAGTAAACCTCACACACCTTACATGTTTTGGCTGAATGGGAAGTTGTGTTGCATTTTTTTTTTGCTGAGCTGTCTCTTTAATGTCTAGACCACTGATCCACTGACCAATAGCGGCCTTCTTCAGCAGCGTATGGCTTCTGCGCCACAGCTGAGCAGTGTGTGTGCAGTGGGCCCTGATGATGTTTGTTGAGTTTAAAGCCCAATCCCCACCATTTAGCCCCAGCCTGTGAGGATCACTCTCAATATCTCAGACGGGACTGGACAAATTTGCACAGAAAATGGTCTGAAGGCCGTGTGTCCCAAATAAACTCTGTTTAAACAGATCATCACCGCGATGAAGCCACGACCTGCCACTGCCTGTAACCTCATTACACACAGGCCGGCGAATTACAGACTGTGTGTGTTCATCACAGGCTAAAGGTAATTATCCTGTACAAGATCAGATGTGGCTTAAACACACGACTGAGAGAAAATCACACCTTGGAGTCCTGACAGCTCCTGATGGCTTGATTCAGGGAGCTGGGTAAAGCATATGATGCAAAGTATCAACTAAACTCTCTTCTTGGAAATATGCTGCCAGATAATAAAAAATTGCGCAAATGCACATATATCATAGCACTTTTATTTTGAAAGATATCTCGAGCACCCTGTGATGGCTTGGCCTCCTGTCCTGGGTGTACCATGCTTTGGGCCCATAGTCAGCAGGGATTGGCCCGAGCTTCCCCACGACCCAATATTAAATAAGTGATTTAGAAAATAGATGGATGGATGGATGGATGGAAAGATGGATATCTAGAGCTTAGCTGCCACTGATAACTCAATAATACACCTACAGCTGAATTGGCCCAGAATTTTTGCATAAAGGGTCATATATACACTGATCAGCCATAACATTAAAATTTCTGACAAACGAAGTGAATGACATTGATTATCTCATTACAATGGCACCTGTCAGAGTGAGGTATATCAGACAGCAAGTAAACATTTGTAGAAGCTGATCAGTTTGAGGCAAGGGCCAAATTGTGATCTCATCATACGGTGTGACCCATATCAGCAAGTCTATTAGAGGTAATTGAACAACTCAACACAGTTTGAGGTGATGTAAGTGTGCAGTTTGGATGATGTCATGCTAATTGGTGGGGTTTAAGCTTCGATTAATTTTAAAGCTTTGACCTCGTAGCTCCAGCGCAAAACAAAAGAAGCCAACTTCAAACTATAAAACATGTCTTGACTGATGGACTACATTTGGGTTAAGGAGGGGAAATTATGTTAATTTGACTTTAGACCAAAGCATTGCGTTAATGATGAATGAGAGAAAGGTCCCGAGGCAAGAGCAGATGTGTAGTGCTGGTTCAGATCATCATGGTGACGGTTCAAATAGAAGTTTGTGTTTGGATCGTAAGCATTGTGGGTAGACTGGGGCTTTAAAGTGAAGGATCAGAACACAGACAGTGAAACACTCGGTACAGTACAGAGCCTGCACTGTATATTTGTGTGTGTGTGTGTGTGTGTGTGTGTGTTTGTTTTTTCTCCTTTTCTTGTTGGCTGAATGACATCAAAGAGTAACTCTCGCACTGAGCCTTTGGCATCTGCCTTAGACTGAGACTTCCATTCTCTCTGTGTGTGTTTCAAGCAGAGAGAGAGAGAGAGAGAGAGAGAGAGAGGGGAGAGGAAGAGGGAGGGTGAGAGAGAAATGAGAGACAGGGAAGGGAGAAAGAAGAAGGTGAAAGGAAAGAGATAGATGTGAGAGAGAGACAGAGAGAGAAAGAGAGAGAGAGAGAGAGAGAGAGAGAGAGAGAGAGCAAGAGAAGAGGGGGAAAATAGAGACAAAAAGAGGAAAGAGAGAGAGAGAGAGAGAGGCATATGAAAGCAGATGTATACGAAAGAACTCCAACTGTTTGAGCTTGTGTGTATGTGTGTGTGCGTATATTTGTGTGTTTGAAGAGATGTGCACTAGGTGCTTCCAAACATTTTTTCATTTCCCTATGTGATGTTAAAAATGTAACCATGACGATTATCAGATTATCAAACGTATCTAACGGAGCATTCCTCAGCACTGAACTCCAAAAAAACCCCTACTAACATACTGACTTTGTTCAACATGTACACACACACGCACACACACATACGCACACAGTAAAGTCAAAACCATACAAATATTAATGTACACTGAACCACAGAAGGACAAACAGTGAACTAGTGATAAAGTCATGGGCACCCAAGGCTTACTGATGCATGTGGGTCCTATCCTAAGAAAGAGCTACTGTAGCACAAACTAGAAAGGAGTCAGAGCACACAGCTTGCTGTGTATGGGGCTGCATAACTGCAGACCAGTCCAAGCTGACCCCTGTCCACCACTGAAAGTTCCATGGGCAATGGGCACATGAGCACAAGAAGCCATGGAGCAATGGAAGAAGGTGACCTGATGTGATAAATCACATTTTCTTTGCACTTACAAAGCTCTGAAATTTAAAGGATGCTTCAGAATTAGGAAAAACACACACACACTGGTGTGCAAGGATCTCTTGTTACACACAGATACTGTTACACTCAGGGGAGACAGAGAGAGAGAAAAAGAAAAAGAGAGAGGGGGGGGAGAGAAACAGAGGGAGAGAGAGAGAGGTCACAGAGGGGAAATGAAGAGGCTAATAACTGCTTTACACTGCTCACATACTCTACATAGAATGAAGATACGACTGATCTAATTGCACACAAACACACACACGCTCAAATTACAAGTTTATGGGAGTTTTCCATTGAGGTATGTATTACTGTAGCTAAATACATACACATACATAATTGTACCTAAATACACATGTTTATTCCATTCTCAGTTAATCTGAATTATGTTTAAGTTCAGTTCATTCGGGAAAAAAAATTCTAAAAAAAAAAACTTTTGGACCCTCCAAACTTTGTGCAATAATACTGAGAATATGTCACAGGAATAAGCATTTACCCACGTTAAAAGAATAATAATAGAAAAATTATGAAATAATAATGATAAAGTATTAATTTAATAGTAGTTAATGAGCCAAAATTTCTGAGCTGCTGTCTGCTCAGAAATGTGGAGGCATGTCAGATCCATAATGACCCACAGTTCTGAGCAGACAGCCAGGCTGACTGGATTTTTGCTTTTGATTTTTGCTATTGTTTAATACAAAATGTGTACAGAGTTACAGTGCTGTGCAAATGCCTTAGACACTTATGTTAATAGTGTATGGCCATTTATCTGAGCAGCGAGTTTCAATCACAATTGAACATTAGAATCAATGCAAACAAACACAAAAGCAGTGAAAAAATGAAAAATTTGTTTGTAAAAAGTAGTTGATGTTGTGTGAGCTGGTTCGAACACAGGACTGGCTCAAGATTTCTCCTCCATGCCTCTGGACATTGCATGGATGTGTGTGAAGCTCCATCAGCATATAATTTCAAGCAGCACCCCTGAGCGCATTATAAAAGCCAGAGTAAACCCAGTCTACTGTACATGTTTAATAAAAAAGTGATGGTCTTGTATCATAAGACCTTGAACAACAGAGCTTTCTCAAAGACAGCTCAACTTCTGCACTCACTCCTGCTTTCAGAGCTGACAAACTCCCCCTAACCTCTGATTTGTTCTTTGGTCAATCTGACATCACAAACAGCAAATATATTCCCTACTAAAGATAAAAACAGTGCAAAACTAAAAAAGCAAACTTCAGATAACAAACATGGCTGATTTCTGATTGTATTTGGGGTAATGGGGGAAAATTACATTTTTTTTTTTTTTTTTTTTAACAAACCATCAGTTTCAAAGCCACCAGGTCAGAGACCATGGGTCACATACATGCACGCAAGGGCTTGGCAGTCTTATTTCACTCTGCAAACCAACATTACATGAGAGATACAGAAAAAATGACTAAAGTGCAGAGACAGAAAGTGAATGTGGTCAACTCAAAGCCAAAAAGCAGCTAGTCAAAATCATGATGGTCATGAAGGGAATAAAAAGTGAGAGAAATGGATAGAAAGGGAGTGAGAGAGTGAAAAGGGAGGGGGAAACTAAAATGCCTGGTTCAATTAGCATCGTAAAAGAAAATACTTTGTAAAAGGAAATAAATGCTGCAGCAAGGAGGAAGATTCATGCTCTCAAATAAACTAGGAGCTGCTGAATTTTTAATTGGAGAGAGGTCCTAATTACGGTCATCAGACAGCACTTCCAAACACATTCCACTTCTTTTTCTCTCTCCCCCCCCCTCTTTCTCTTTCTCTCTCTCTCTGCAGCAGTGGCAGTAGTAGAGTGTTGCTCCAGCCCTCGGCCCTTAGTGTGTGCTTCCATTTCATTAATATTTGATGAAAATGGGCACGGCTGCATCAGCTGCTGCCTCCATTACGCATGCCGCTGTCCTACGGCCTGCTACATTAGCGCGCGCACACACGGCGGTGTTGGGGGCTGGGGGGGTGTGGGGGAGTTTAAGAGGTGGGGTGGCGTCTCGTCAACCATTCCTGTCGATTGATGCTATTAGATGGTCGAAAAACACTCGAGTGTGAGCTATAATTGAGCTGACACCAATAATGAAACCAGATAGTGTCTCAGAGCTGTAGCCAATATGCTAAAGATATTGATGCCCCTAATAATTCTCAGGGACTTGCAGAGGATTAAGTGAACAGACAGAAAGAAGCTTAGGCAGGAGACTTTTACAAAAACAGAGGTTTTAATGGCAGCTATGTAGTACTGAAGTCAAGTTTGAACCTGTAAGTATACAGTGACTAGCCCTTGCTAGTCAAGACAAGCTATCATGGTTAGCTTGGTCAGGGTTAGAGGGACTGGCACATAGCACAGAAAATAAAATGCTTAGCTAGCAACATAAATGCCCATGCTAGCCTAATCATTAACATTACAATCATATTGCAATTAGACTGGAGTTTTAATTCTGAAAGTGAAAGTAATTTTTTGTCACTGTGAACACATCCCATCACACAAAGTATTCCACAACGAAATATGCCCTCTGCATTTAACCTATCCACATATGGGGCTGCTATCAAAAGCACATGGGGAGCAGTGTAACAGTGTATCTTGCTCAAGGTTACCTAACTGTTACTGTAACTTGACCCTGCAACTCTCCGACAAGGCTAGATAATTCTTACAATATATTTTGCCCTATATATTTCCACCAAATGCCACTGGATCCTCCCAATTATTTGGTTATGAAGGAGTAGAAAATGAGTGTTACTACATGCTTCATCAAATATGGTAGGTAAGTTGCTTCGGTAACAGTAACCTATTATATAGTTGGTGTTGATATAAACCAATAAGATGTAAAACCACTAAAAGGTTAAGTGAATAATATTTATTGTATTTGCAATGGCACCATGTAAATAGTCACAGGTTTTTTTTACATCTACTGCTATTGTCACCAGAGCATTTCATTGTGATTTTAAAAAACCTCCTTTTTTAAACCATCCCTTAGCTAAGCCTCAAAAGCTCAAATGTTTGGACAGAATTAAATTAAGACTAATAAGTGCACAGAATTTTCAACACTGGTTTGGAAGACTCTACATTAAGCAGGCTAACTGGTAGCAGGTAAGGTATAATGATAAGTATGAGGTATAATGATGGGTATAAAAGTAGCATCTATCAATGGTTTCAACATTGCTAGCAAGAATGGGCTTCGGCTCATCCCTTTGTGCCAAAATTAACAAGAGAATTAATTGTCAGTTCAAAGAGAACATTCCTCAAGACAAGACTGCAGAGAATTTAGGTCTTTCAACATCTACAGTACATAATATTGTAAAAGGATTCAGAAATATCAGAGACAAGCCCACATGTAAGGGCAACTTCAGGAACTACTGTTAAATGAGCGTGATCTTTGAGCAGTCATGCAGCATTGCCTAAAAAACCATCATGCTGCCAAATATAGCCACCTGGGCTTGGAAGGACTTCAGAAACCATTGCCATTTAACACAGTTTGTCGTTTGGTCAAAAATACAGCTTGAAACCATATTATGCAAGGAGAAAGCCATACATCACCTCTATGCTGAAACACTGGTGAGTTCATCAGGCCCAAGCTATGCATTTTAAAATATTTTACATTTATTTTTAATTGAATACTTTTTTAAAAACATTTTGGATGTTCCTAATAGTCTTTCACAAATGTCTGCCAGGCATTTTCAAACATTGCCTAGCATTGTGTTAAAATCCTATTATGACCAAGTTAGACTGCAAAAATAAAGCAAAGTTAGCTGACTGGTACCTTTAATATGCTTTCAGCATTTTCAGGGAAAACTATAACTATGCTAGGTAGGCTAACTCAAAAATGTAATTTAATGCACAGTAATGAATAAATGTTTAAACAGATGTATGGCAAACATGTGTTGCAAGACCAAAACACATTCATGAACTCACAGACCCACAGGTTCACACCAGTATATTGTCAGTGTGTGCCATGCAAATTACACCAGTGAGAACAGTGAGAAAGCTTTTCAGTGCTGGGACAATGACAGTAAAGTTAAATTGAACTGATTTAAACTGAAGCCAAAGCAGCCCTGCATCACTGAACACTGGCAGGGTTCTGTAATTTCGTAGATGAAAGAGTGTGATTAGGTGTGTGTTAATGTGTCGTCCTCTCTGGTGAAGCAATTAACATTAAGAAAAAAAAACCTCACTGAGCCATTTGGGGGGAAAAAGGTGACAATATGCCAGATGACACGTTTCAAGCAAAACATGCTGGAGGGCTAAAACTGACAGAGCACATATCATGCCAATACCTATTTGCAGCTAAAAGTGATATTATAAATATGAACAGTAATAAGCTGGTGTGCTAATGCCCCTGGAGCTGCTTGAGTAAGATGTGAATGAGGTGCAGTGTATGTAAGGTTTAAATGTGCTTCGCTGAATGAATATAATAATATAATTTAAAGAATAAAAGGAAGAATCTATGAGAAAAGAAAAGTGACTTGTCCAGTTAGGCTTGATAACACTGTCCAGGATTAAATTCAATAGGCCTCATCACGCTCTGCCCACAAATGCATTTCTACATTATTATATTTACCCCTAACTGGCTTAATGAGTTGTTTTAGAGACTGTTGCAAAGTTGGACAAGCTTCAAAGATTGTTGACTAAAATTAATCAGCAATCCATGATTATTGAAGCCAGGGCTTCAGTTATCCCATTAAAAGTATGGTATGGTATCACTATGCTAATGCTGCTGACATTATAGATTAAACATTGAGACATACAACAATTTTTTAGAAATATTTTGCCTTGTATATAACAATTTAACAGTGACTTACTTTGGCATTAACACCAGTCAGCCACAACATTAAAACCACTCACAGGTAAAGTGAAAAACATAGTGATGTTGTTTCATTACAGCGACACCTGTCAGGAGGTGGGATATATTAGGCAGCAAGTGAACAGACAGTTCTTGAAGTTAATGTGCTGGAAGCAGGAAAAATGGGTGAGAGTAAGGACCTAAGCCACATAAACAGGGGCCTTATTGTGATGGCTAGTCAGAGAATCTCCAAAATGGCAGGTATTTTTAAAGTGTTCCAGGTATGCAGTAGTTAATAACTACCAAAAGTTATCCAAAGAAAGGACAACAGGTGAATCAGCCACAGGGTCATGAGCACCCGAGGGTCATTGATAAATGTGGGGAATGATAACTGACCAATCTGCTCTGATCCCACAGAAGAGCTACTGTGGGTTAAAAGAGTGAATGCTGACTCTGATAGAAAGGTATCAGAACACACAGTGCACTAGTCAGAGATGTTTCGGCAATAGGGGGGGTACTCAATACTGGGCAGGTGGTGTTAATGTTATGGCTAATCAGTGTACATTTCTGACTGAAACCTGCTTACAGATCATTTTTTTTCAGTTTGTTACGTAACTAGAATTTTCAACTTGGAAATTCTAACCTAATTTGTTCTAAAAGCTTGTCTGGAGATTTCTAATGCTATGTACATTGCAACCTGCTTACTTGACCTTACTGATATCCCCACTTGGTGATAAGCGATTTTTTGGCTTATTCTTCTTTCTCTTCCTCCTCTTCTTCTTCTTCTTCTTCTTCTTTTTCTTCTTCTTCTTTTTTCCATCTTCTTCCTTTTTATTCTTTTTTTCCCTCTTCTTTTTTTTCTTCTTCTTCCTCCTCTTCTTTTTTTTCTTCTATTTTTCCATCTTCTTCCTCTTTATTCTTTTTTCCCCCTCTTCTCCTTCCTCTTCTTCTTCCTCTTTTTCTTCCTCTTCTTCTTCTTCTTCTTTTTCTTCTTTTTTTCCCCTTTTCTTCTTCTTCTTTCTCTTCGTCTTCTTCTTCTTCTTCTTCTTCTACTTCTTCTAATTTTTCCCTGTAGAACCATTATGTTAGATGAATTTCCTCTGCCATATAGAGCTGTTTGAGCTTTCTCGGTTTAGAAAGGCAATATTGGTCAGAAAAATTACAATTTCTACAATCTTTTTCTTCTAAGTTTTCTCATTGGAGAGATCCAGTTCCTCTGCCAAATAGAGCTGTTTGAGTTTTTCAATGTAGAAAGGCAGTGGTTCTTCGAAGGAACACTCTTGTCTCACTCAGTCTAACCATGTACCTCTCAATGCTTTTTATGTTTGCTGTTTGAGGTATGTGAAGGAAATCTTTCACATGACGCTACATTTACATGTACTTATAGATTTTATTTGAGAATTCCAGTGGAGGTTTTAGCATCACATCAGGTAAAAACAAGCATTTATCCACTAGTCTAAATAATAAAAAAAAACATAGTCAACATTAAAATACGAAGTGAATTTCCATTTCCAATTTTTTTTTAAATGTTAAAATGTTTTTCATAAAACACCCTTCAGATAAACATGTGGCTAATGTTTATTGGCCCATATTTGCATGATTTCCCAGTTAGGCACATAACTCAAGTCCAAAGCTGAGGATCGTCCTATATGAATAACCCTCAGCTCTCTTCCTATTGAATAGGCTTGACTTTATCTCACTATGGGGAAGTCCTGCTTTGTGAAAGACAGTGCAAATATCTTTGTTTTTTGTTGTGTAATCAAAATTTTAGGCATAAATGTCTGGCAAAGAGGAAACCTTTTTTAGCTTCCACTGTGTTGGCACTGTGAGCTAGCTTAGCCTCTTATTAGCTCCTCTTTCTGTCTCTGTCACTCAGTAGCTTGACTTTATTGATATAGCTTCAGGTCATACACTAACAAGCCATAATGTCAGTATTTATGGCAAGTATGACAGCAAAAATGTCTGCAGATCCTGGTCCTGGAGATATTCCTTCCTGGGAAGTTCCCACCACAATGTGCTACACCTTCTCCAGCTACTAAACTTCTTTAGAAGTCCTTGACTGGCAGGATTGGATACGTTAGTGTTAGCCAAGGGTGTGGGGCATTGTGTTTGATGTATGTTAGAAATAACTCGAAACGTCTGCTTTCGGGTAACTTCATCAGTGCTACGATGCGTAGTATAGACTACAATGTAAAATTAGCGACCTAGCAATGTTAAAACAGCTGAGACCAGTTTAGCTGAGATTACTAAAGTCCACACGGGTGATTTAGGCATGAACAGTGCTAACTATTACTTTCATTCTTGTATCTCCAGTGCATAGCTAAATAAGTCAGATTCAGACACCAAACATGGTTTGGTTGGTTTGGCAGAGAAAATTGTTGAAACTGAATAAATTTCATGATTCACTTTAATGCTGAGATCATCTGGTTAGACTGCTAACTGAGCTTTTTTTGTATTTCCCTCCAGAACCTTGGGCCACGTAGCACCAAACTGAGCAGTAGACACACACACTGGCCTAGTTCAGTTTGTGTAGTCCCCTGCTCTCCCTTACACCCCCACCCCCCCCCAATCACCACCACTGAAAAAAAGCCACCACGTCCTCCTCTCTCTGCTGTGCTCTCTTTCCCCCGAGGGCCCTTCCACTTATTACATATTCGGTGAGAGAGAGAGCGAGCCACGACCCCCCCTCCAAAACCCCCTCTCTCTACCACCCCCACCACCCTGATCTCAGACATGAAAGCAGAGACGCGGCCCGAGCTGAGATGCTTCTACGTCTCACTGGGGAATGGGAGGAGAGAGTGAGCTAGCTGGGGACGATTGCGGCTTAATAATACTCAGTCCAACCTCTGCTCACCCAGCCAGGCCCTGGGGGGTCGGGGGTGGGTGGGTGAGGGGTGTGTGTGTCACGGGGGTCTGCTCTGGGACAGCAGGGCCACAGGGAGGGGCGACAGGGAGCAGCTGAGTGATCATCCAAATCTAAAGGTGATTTACGGGGCCAGAGAGTGTCAGGGGCCGCTAATCTAACATGGGACGTCCCGCCCGTAACAGCACAGAGCTCACAGCCAGGAAACACATTTGAGAGTGGACATAAAGTAAAGAGGCCATGCAGTGGGGGGAAGGGTGTAAGTAATAGATTTCATGTAATGTCACTTAAGAGTGATGAATAAAAGAAAGAAATATATAAATAAATAACAAAAAAGAAAGATAGAACTTAATCATATGCCAAATATTTTTACAGACCTAAAGAATTATGATTACAATATGGTTCAAGTATTATACTGTACTTACATCAGGGCTATTATGTATGTTCGTGTTCAGTGCTCAAATATAAATAACAGTAACATCAACAACAAAAGCAAATAAATACATTCTATAATAATAATAATAATAATAATAAAAACGAGACAATGCAAGTATCTGATGAGTAAAACAGTGATGAATAAAAGATAAAATAGAAACAAAGCAGAAACAAGCACACAACAAGTCTGAGACTCTGGGCTGTGACTTTTATAGACCTAGTATTTATGGGATCAGTTCATGAGAAAAAGAAAATTCTAATTCATATCTACAGTTGGCTGGTTCTTGAGTGGGCAAGTACCAAATATTTGGTATTAATAAGATAATAACATATACCTGATATTGGGTCACTCAAAGAACATTAAATTATTAGCATGTGCAAAAAAAAACAAAAAACAACAACATAAAAAATAATCAGGAAGAGAACAATACAAATGCAGTTTGTTCTGTTAAATAATTTACATGTGTATAGGCAGATAGATAAAGAGATAGATAGATGAAAGTGACTTTTTGTCATTGTGAACACACTCAAGCACCACAATGAAATGTGACCTCTGTATTTAACCCATCACACGTGCACACGTGG
>JBBPDA010000105.1:8874167-8879167 GCA_037974385.1 Arnoldichthys spilopterus
GTGTGTGTGTGTGTGTGTGTGTGTGTGTGTGTGTGTGTGTGTGTGTGTGTGTGTGTGTGTGAGTGTGCGTGTGTGTGTGTGAGTGTGCGTGTGTGTGTGCAGAACATTTATCACTCTCCAGCCCACTTTGTCCAATACTGCTCCAGCCCATCCAGCCCAGATTGTGCCTAAAGATAGCAGGACTGCCCAGAACCCTGGAGACACACACACACACACACACACACACTTAGATAGACAGTAGGCTGCCTGACCACAGCCAGCTGACTATACAACTCTAGTTTGCTGGCGGTGTGTGTGCAGTTGTGCAAATGTGTGTGTGTGCCTGTATAACAGTACACTGTTCCTTCTCTGAATGCCAAACACTCCACTAGCATTAACCGCTGTATTAGCCAGCAGCACTGAGGCTAAAAGCTTCCGAGCTTTGCCCCTGAGCTGCTCTGTCATTTCACTTCCGCTAAAATATTTATTCCCTTTGGTGCAGTTAAGAGAACAGCCCGAATGCAGCAGGTTAGCACTGGGCTTTTGAAACAGTAGAGCTCTTTTAAACGTTCAAATATTTCTCATACCTGGTTTCCTGGTCATCAATGAGATTTGTTACATTTCTCTCTTGAACAATGCATTTTCCACTAAAAAGCAGCATCTCCGTTTTCCACATTTACCTCTGTTTATAAGGTTTTTGCTTCTCCTGAAAAGTTACCGTTTTGGAGAAGTGAGGTTTTTGTATGAAGCGGCGATGTGAGCGTTACATAAGATAACAGTGGCTGTCCTTTTGTCCATTCAGCTGTGTTTTGTAGCAACGCTTTTCAGTCCACAGGTTCTACAAGCAAGTGCAGTGCATTCAGTAGGGCTGTTTCAGAGTCAGCAGGGTCTGTAAACGCATTGTGACTACATTGCAACAATGTGTTGTCATTAAAAAGAAAATGTACATTTTAATACCTAAGTATTTTTAAAAACAAGTACTCCAGTGCTTTAGTAAAAAACTTACTTTTACATGTAGTGGAGTAATATTTGCCAGGAGTATCTATAATTGCATTCAAGTACATGAGCTGTGTAATTTGTCCACCTCTGGCCTTTAGTTAAATAGAAAAATGGAAAAAAAAAAAAAAAGTGTTCTCTGATTTTAGTTTCCTTCATTCTAGGCAGATCTAGCATGTTGATATTTCAGAATAATTCCATGTAGCAATTCATCTCAAGCTTAAAAATTAAATAAGCATATGTGACAAAATAAATATTTTTTTATTTTTATCAGTGCACTACCAAGTCTCATGACTTGACCATCCTTGGACTCAGGAGTCCAGTCCTGAGTCAGTACAGTCAAATCTCAAGTTGAGTCCTGAGTAATTACAGGCATGTCTCAAGTGAAGTCTTGAGTCAGAACAGGCATGTCTTAAGCCGAGTCCCAAGTACTTAAAGACAAGTCTCAAGTTAAGTCCTGACTCAATAGGGGTGAGTCTCAAGACAAGTCCCGATCGGGTAAGTCTCAAGCCCTGAGTCAATACAGGCAAGCCTCAAGTTGAGTCCTGATACAACCTTTGCATCTTTAATAAATTTGCATATTACAAAATGCTGATAATAGTAATGTACATGAATAAAGTATAGTAATTTAACATCAGAGTTATTAGTAGTATCATTCTGGGTGCCACTTCTGTCAGCTAAGAACAGGAAACAACAGGCTACAGAACAGGCTACAGTTTGCACAGGCTTACCAAAATTGGACAATACAAGATTGGAAAAACGTTGCCTGGTCTAATGAGTCTTGATTTCAGCTGCGACATTCAGATGTTAGGGTCAGAATTTGACATAAACAACATGCAAGAATGCATTTTGCCTTGTGTCAACAGCTCAGGCTGGTGGTGGTGGTGTAATGGTGTGGGGGACATTTTCGTGGCACACTTTATGTGTGGTCTTCTGCTGCTGTAGCCCATCTGATTCAAGGTTGTAGCGAGTGGTTATTTGAGCTACTGTTGCTTTTCTATCATCTTGAACCAGTCTGTTTATTCTTCTCTGCCCTTTAACATCAACAAAGCATTTTTGTCCACACAACTGCCACTCACTAAATATTTTCTCTGTTTTGGATCATTCTCTGTAAACTCTAGAGATGATTGTGCCTCAAATCCCAGTAGATCAGCAGTTTCTGAAATACTCAGACCAGTCCTTCTGGCATCAACAACCATGCAACATTCAAAGTGGTTTGAACTTCAGCAACTTGTCTTCACCAAAATGCTGCCATGTGATTGGCTGATTAGCTATTTGTGTTAACAAGCAATTGAACAGGTGTACCTAATAAAGTGGCTGGTTAGTGTATATAGAAATAAAATTCTAAGAAAAGCACATATTTTTATATAAATACCAGCAGCCCTTTGGTCACAATATTGCTTCTCTAACATTTAGACCACATATTAATAGCACTTTAGGCAGAGTGATTTATTGAATAGCACCTCTAGATTTCTTAGACCCTTTCATTTCACTAAGTAACCTATTTTAACCTCACTGGGATGTAAAAATATGTGCTTTTCTTAGTCATTTCTTACACATGAGCTAAATGTGCAATTATGAGACCATCAGACAAATATTTCCCATCAAATGTGCTAATTCAAAAAAACAACTAAGCTAAATGTCTTCACAAACAGCCTACACATGTGGGCTATTAATGTCACGTCTGCAAATTTAGAAATAGGCAAAAAGAAACAAAAAAACAGAAAGCACTCATCCTTTAGTGTATGAGACAGATCCTCTAAATGCAGTGCAAATTGTTCATTCTGAGCAGCAAATAATAGTCATATAAAAACTGAGGATGCCATCCATTCAATCTAGTTTCAATTTCAACAAGTTACTATTGGGCCTTATTTGCCAATATCATTTGTTTTTGCTTAAAATTGTTCTTGAGAAAGCTCCTAAGAATGGTTCACATTAGATTCATGACATTCTTAAACCACAGAACTGTTTACACGTGTTCTTATAATGCTGAATCCCATTGTCCTCAAAAACTAAGACCATTCATCAGTTGTTTCTAATCAGCATAGGCCTAGAGTGCAGAAACAGGCCTGATTTGGGCCTATAAATGTTGTTTAATCAATTGCTGATTATTGAATGATATGGTTCCTGAGAAAGTGGTGGTTTCCTGAAGTGTTAGTGTAGTGTTTATTTACTTAAAAGACTTTGCTTTGAAAAACATTTAAAATTATGATTTATTATTATGATTTAAAAGTATTCTAAATAATTATTTAAAACCTATAATAGTGTACAACTGTAGAACTAAAAAAAACTCAATACACAGGTATTCTGAACATGTCAACATTCAAAAAGTTTGCTAAGAACCAATCCTCAATAAGGAAGCATTGCTGAATGTTGCTGTGTAAGAGAGTTTTAGGACAAAATATCTTCTTGACGGTTGGTGAATAATGAATTACTGCCTTCAAATTCTTTCAGAAACGACTCAAATGTAAATGCTAATGTTGCTAACAATTAATGTAAGTCAATAGACATAATGCTAATAGCTAATTCACTTTAGCTTGGCAATTGGTGGCCTAGTGCTTAGGGACTTTTCCATGTGATCTGAGAATTGCAGGTCCCAACCCAGGTACCACTGAGGTACCACTTGGGTAAGGTACAATCCCACTACTCTGCTCCCTGGGCATTGATGATAACTGCCCACTGCTCCATGTGTGGAAGGGTTAAATGCATAGGTCACTTTATTGTGGTGCACTTTGTCTGATGGGGTGTGTTCACACTGATCAATAGTTACTTTAGTTTCACTATCGCTTCATGGTGATCAACAAATTATTAGCATTAATGAATGGACCTTTATTGCAGCATGTTGCCATAAAGCTTTTGCAAAGCTTTGCAGATGCATTTGAGTTGCACATTATACCAGAAAAACCCACAGCCATTATAACCTGCACAAAAAAGAAAAGTGCAGATTGTTGCTTGTGACTGTTAATGTCAGCTGGACACTTTCTGTTTTATAATGTAGAGTGGGTCTCTCTGACTTCTGCCTCTTTACTAATGCAGGAGTTTGAAGACCATCATGTTCCAACATCAGTAACATTTCAGTGTAGGACGACTGCCAAAGACACAATGATAAACTGTCCAGTACTAAACATCCATACTCCCCAGCCAACTCCCCCTTGTTCTTCCACTCACTGGCCTCTTTATGAGCTTCACCTGCATCGCTGCTCCTCCATACAGGTGTAGTTACAGACTGAAACCTATCTGCTACAGTTTATCAGTCTACCTACTCTACCCTATCCATCACTGGTCACAGCATGGTGATGACATTGGTGGAATCATTGTTAGGTTCAGGGTGGTCCACCAACCTGAAATGTTGAAATGGGCTAAAGAGCACAGGTTTCACTGTCCATGCTCTTCCCACGTGTCTTTCATAGCTACTACTGCTAGAGTTAGCAACACTACAACAGCATGATCCTGATGAACTTTCCTCTGGTCCCATAAATCAGATGCTTATCTCTAAAAACCCCAACAACACACAAAAAAAGGAAAACACCTGCTGTACGCTTTTGATGGTTGAGCAGAAGTTTGGACTGGTGGGTTTTTAAAGTTAAAGCGGCAAAGAAAAATGTTTATTAACCATAACAACTCTTTTGAACAAACAAAAAAAAAGAAGAGTAAGAAAATATGAAGTAACAAATGAATATGGCTTTGTTCAATAGTTTAACCTCAGGGGGTTTCTAGCCTGTTTGCCATCAATCACAAAAACTGATTCAGGTGGCTCCAGGAAAGCTTATATAGGGGCAAATAGGAACGGGTTGTTTTTTGTTTGGGGGAGGGGGGGAGGGGGGGTGTTGTTCCTATATAAACACTCCTTGCAAACAGCTCTGTTTGCTGCCCTGGATGAATATTCCCAGGCCTCCATCATTGGAAACAACCACAGGTAATACTGATTATATTTCTTGTTTTTTCTAACATTAGCAGCGATTAGCAGTAATTAGTTACTTAAAACGTTTTGTTACTACCATTTAGACAGAAAGTCTAAGTATTTT
>JBBPDA010000105.1:8884167-8889999 GCA_037974385.1 Arnoldichthys spilopterus
CGGGAAAAACTCTGCCCGGGACCGTCGTACGAGGACAGCGAGTGTTCGTTCGAAATAGAAGTGGTCATACTGCCCAACGACTACTTCAGACTGATCAAAATAAAGATCATTGTGAAGGACACCAATGATAATGCCCCAATGTTCCCCTCCCCGGTGATCAACATTTCCATCCCTGAAAACACCCTCATCAACAGCCGCTTTGCAATTCCCTCCGCTACCGATCCAGACACGGGACCCAACAGCGTTCACAAGTATGAGCTGGTCAACGGCCAGAGCGCCTTTGGCTTGGATATCGTGGAGACGCCAGAAGGAGAGAAGTGGCCGCAGCTTATCGTCCAGCAGAATCTCGACAGGGAGCAGAAGGACACATATGTGATGAAGATTAAAGTGGAAGATGGCGGTAACCCTCAGAAGTCCAGCACCGCCATCCTTCAAGTCACAGTGACTGACGTCAATGACAACCGGCCGGTTTTTAAAGAGAGCCAGATAGAGGTTCACATTCCTGAAAGTTCTCCGGTTGGAACTTCGGTTGTGAAGCTGCAGGCTACTGATGCAGATGTTGGCTCCAATGCAGAAATCAAGTACATGTTTGGCACCCAAGTATCTCCAGCCACAAGAAGGCTGTTTGCCTTGAATGCCACCACTGGCCTTATAACAGTACAGAGGCCATTAGATAGGGAGGAGACGGCCATTCATAAACTGTCGGTTTTAGCGAGTGATGGAAGCTCCAGTCCAGCCAGAGCCACTGTGACGATCAACGTGACCGATGTGAATGATAATGCTCCAAACATAGACCTGAGGTACATTATCAGTCCTACAAATGGTACTGTCATGCTGTCTGAAAAAGACCCCATTAACACCAAGATTGCTCTTATCACTGTCTCTGACAAGGACACTGATGTCAATGGAAAGGTGATTTGCTTTATTGAAAAAGATGTGCCCTTTCACCTCAAAGCAGTCTATGATAACCAGTATTTGTTAGAAACCTCAGCTCTGCTTGATTACGAGGGCACCAAAGAGTATATCTTCAAAATTGTGGCTTCTGACTCTGGAAAGCCCAGTTTGAACCAGACAGCACTGGTTAGGGTGAGGTTGGAGGACGAGAACGATAACCCACCCATCTTTAGCCAGCCCGTCATTGAACTAGCGGTCATGGAGAATAACCAGCGTGACTTATTTCTCACAACCATCACTGCCACAGATGAAGACAGTGGAAGGAACGCAGAAATCGTCTACCAGCTTGGCCCTAATGCCTCTTTCTTTGACCTTGATCGAAAAACAGGGGTGCTCACTGCATCCAGAGTGTTCGACAGGGAGGACCAAGAGCGTTTCTTATTCACTGTCACAGCAAGGGACAATGGCACTCGTGCTTTGCAAAGCCAAGCAGCAGTTATCGTCACTATTTTGGATGAAAATGACAACAGCCCCAAGTTCACACACAATCACTTTCAGTTCTTTGTGTCTGAGAACCTTCCCAAGTACAGTACAGTTGGGGTAATTACAGTCACGGATGCAGATGCAGGCGAAAATGCTGTGGTCTCCCTCTCCATACTCAATGATAATGAAAACTTCATCCTCGACCCGTACACCGGCGTCATAAAGTCCAACGTGTCTTTTGACAGAGAGCAGCAAAGCTCCTACACCTTTGACGTCAAGGCTGTGGACAGTGGTCATCCTCCATGTTCATCGGCCGCCAAAGTGACCATCAACGTCATAGACGTTAATGACAACCCGCCAATCGTCATCTACCCTCCTTCTAACACTTCCTTTAAGCTAGTGCCATTGTCTGCAATTCCGGGTTCTGTGGTTGCCGAAGTTTTCGCAGTGGATGGAGATACAGGCATGAACGCGGAGTTGAAGTACACCATTGTCAGCGGCAACAACAGGGGACTTTTCAGGATTGATCCTGTGACTGGAAACATTACCTTAGAGGAGAAGCCCACTGTCGTGGACATCGGCCTTCATCGGCTAGTGGTCAATATTAGCGACCTTGGCTATCCAAAGTCCCTGCACACCCTGGTCCTTGTTTTCCTTTATGTGAATGACACTGTTGGAAATTCATCCTTCATCTATGACCTCATCCGACGGACGATGGAGACGCCACTGGACAGGAACATAGGCGACAGCAGTGAAACTTACCAAAATGTTGATAACCTGAAAACCATCATTGCCATTGTAACAGGTGCTATGGTGGTCATTGTGGTCATTTTCATTACCGTTCTGGTGCGATGCCGCCATGCTTCACAATTCAAGGCTGCTCAAAGGAAAAAACAAGGTGCTGAGTGGATGTCGCCCAACCAGGAGAACAAGCAGAACAAGAAGAAGAAACGCAAGAAAAGAAAGTCGCCCAAAAGCTCTCTGCTGAACTTTGTCACCATCGAGGAGAACAAACCCGACGATCCCGCGCACGAACCCATTAACGGCAGCATTAGCATCCCTGCCGAGCTGGAGGAACCTGGGATTGGACGCTTTGACTGGAATGCTACGCCAACCACCACCTTCAAGCCCAGCAGTCCCGACTTGGCAAGGCACTACAAGTCCGCCTCGCCCCAGTCTGCGTTTCACCTGAAGGCCGACACGCCGGTGTCCGTGAAAAAGCATCACATCATTCAGGAGCTGCCGCTCGACAACACTTTCGTTGGAGGTTGCGACACGCTCTCCAAGCGCTCCTCCACCAGCTCAGACCACTTCAGTGCCTCGGAGTGCAGTTCCCAAGGAGGCTTCAAGACAAAGGGGGGGACCTTACACACCAGACAGGTAAAAGAGCACTTTTACTGGTCTATAAGTACTGCATATAACTGCCCTGTTCAGTACTGAAGTGCCAGTCTTAGCTTAATTGCTCTGATTTATGCATATGATAAAAATAGGACATCAAACAAATTAGAACTTTTCACCCACCCGTACATAGACTTCATGTGCTTTTATACCAAAAAAAATAACCCCCAAGCAATGGTTGGACTTGAAAAGAACCAGGCAAGTTACATTTTGTCATCAGCTTACCTCATGCATTTGTGTTTTTGTTTGTTTATTTTGTTTATTTATATATGGAAACCAATGGATAAGTCACCTAGTAACTAAGTTGGTGAGAGTCGAAATGCAAATTAACTTGAAATTCCCGAAGAGGCCGGACGTTGAATGAAATTTGTGCTGCTCAGTTGTTATGGTGCAAACATACGGTGCTGTCAGAAATTTGTGAAAGAAACATTTTTTTCTCGCCTGTCTACTCCGATCACCATTTTATCAATTTGGCATTTAAAATCCCATGGAAACACAAAGAGGAGAAAATAACATGTACCAAATCTGTCTTCTCTTAGCAGCATCAAAGAAAACATAACTTGTTTGAGTAATCACTGTGCTTTTGTTTTTGCGTGTGCATATCTCAGTAGGTGCGTGCCATTACGTTTCTTTTGAAATTTCCTCAGCTTAAAACCTCTTTTTTCTTTTCTAGCACTAGCCCTGCTTTAGCACTGACCCCTTAATTAATCTTGTAATGCAACCGGGGAGAAAGAAACTGTGCGCTAACCAGCCACACAAAGCGTTTCATTTTTTTTTTTCACTCTCTCTCTTTCTCTCTCCTCTCCAGCAGCGTGTCTGTTTCAGTGGAAAGTCTGTAGCAGAATATGCTGGTGAAGTAACCTAGGCCATTAAGGTAGAACCGTATCCAGTCCAAAGCGGATTAGCCATTAATAAGTCTCAAATATCAATCTAATCCATTCCTTCAAAGCCTCATTAAAATGGGATGCTTGTTATGAAGCAAACAGAAAAACCTCTTGTTGCCGAATGAGGGTAGAAGGTTCGGAGAAAGGGAGAGTGAGCAAGCGAGGGAAGGAGGGAGGGAGGGAAGGAGGAGGGAGGGAACATTACCTTTAGGTGGCACTGTTGTTCTGTAAGGCATATGCTGGCTCTGGGCCAACATGCTAGTGCGTGTATGTGTGTGTGCAATACTAAGGGAGATGGAGGAGAGTCTCTCCCTCTCTCTCTCTCTGGATCTCTCTCTCTCTCTCTCTCTCTGGATCTCTCTCTCTTCCTCTGGCTCTCTCCGTCTCTCTCTCTCTCTCTCTCTCTCTCTCTCTCTCTCTATCTCGTTCTCTCTCGTTCTTACTCTCTCTATATCCCTATTTCTTCCTGAGTCTGTGAGAGAGAAAAAGAAAGAGTGTGTGTGTGTGTGTGTGTGAGCGTCTCCCTCAACTAGCATCCAAAGCCTAACAACAGCCTGTATGCGCAGCAGATTGATAATGGCAGTCGCAGATGTAAATGATAAGGCTTGACCATTTGAGAGCAGGCAAAAGCACACACACACACACACACACACACAAACGTACACACATACGGCGGTCCCAAATGATGCACGCTCCTGGGTCAAAGGATTGTGTGTCATTTTCTTAAGCGTGAAAGACACGCAAACAAAAGCCCGGAGCTCAGCTAATGGAGTCGCGTGGCCGGATGGCAAGGGCCGAGCGGAGAGCCCGGTTCAGCTCTGCTCTGTACGAGTGTGTGTCTGTGTGCATGTGTGTGAGTGTGTGCGTGGGCTGCAGGGATCAGCCAAATGTCTCTAAGCAGAGCTCATGAGACATGGCACCTCTATGCGTAACCTCATTTTTTCCCTCCGGCAGCCAAATATGAAAACGCGGCGAGCTGGCCGCTCCGCCTGTGGACATTTACAAACGAAAGCAGCTGCTGTCATTAGTAGTGCTGCAAAGAATAGCTGACGAAATTGATTAGTCATCCTCAATGTTGTTTATGAAAAAAAATGCTGTTGACTTCAACACAAAAGCCTTCGGTCATTTCTGACAAATTGCAATACACTACAGGAAGTGCAGGGGGCGATACGGCTTTTACTTGTATGGTAAGGCATAAAAGAAATGATGTCACATAGGTAGAAGGTTGAATGATGGTGGTGCTTTGATGGATTAGACTGAGAGGAAATGACAGAAGGCGAAATGGTCCATTTAGTAAATTCATTGAAAAATTGTCAATAGATTCATTGATTTTAGAAATAATTGTTGGCTGTTTGCTGTAGGCAAGAGCTATTAAAGAGGAACTGTTTTTTTTGTAATAAGTATAACCCAATGCTTGAAATACAGTCATTAAGAGTGGTCTGTTTTGAAATGCTTTATTTTAGGGATACCAACCCAGATTGTCTTTAAATAATGACCAGAAACAATGTCAACAACACAAAATGTGCTCTTTTATTTTTTTTATTCAAAATGACTAGTGATCCTGTCAGTGTCTAAGGTTTTATAGGGCCTGAGAGATCAAATTGTAATACATTTGAGAAAAATGCATTATTTTTGGAGAATTGAGTGTGACAAACATTGGACAATATGTCTTAGGTCAAAACCTCATATCAAAACTTTGGTAAACTAATACTTTAGGCAGCGTGTTTCTATCATTTTACATACTAGGTTTCTATGAGGGTCTTTCTGTGAGGATCTGTCTGTGAGGGTCTTTCTGTGAGGATCTTTCTGTGATGATCTTTCTGTGAGGGTCTTTCTGTGAGGGTCTTTCTGTGATGATCTGTCTGTGAGGATCTTTCTATGAGGATCTGTCTGTGAGGGTCTTTCTGTGAGGGTCTTTCTGTGATGATCTGTCTGTGAGGGTCTTTCTGTGAGGATCTTTCTGTGATGATCTTTCTGTGAGGATCTTTCTGTGAAGATCTTTCTGTGAGGGATCTTTCTGTGAGGGTCTTTCTGTGATGATCTGTCTGTGAGGGTCTTTCTGTGATGATCTGTCTGTGAGGGTCTTTCTGTGAGGATCTTTCTGTGAGGGTCTTTCTGTGAGGGATCTTTATGTGAGGATCTTTCTGTGAGGATCTTTCTGTGAGGATCTTTC
>JBBPDA010000105.1:8890099-8919110 GCA_037974385.1 Arnoldichthys spilopterus
TGTGAAGATCTTTCTGTGAGGGTCTTTCTGTGAGGATCTGTCTGTGAAGATCTTTCTGTGAGGATCTGTCTGTGAGGATCTTTCTGTGAGGGTCTTTCTGTGAGGGTCTTTCTGTGAGGATCTTTCTGTGAGGGTCTTTCTGTTAGGATCTTTCTGTAAAGGGTTTCTGTGATGATCTTTCTGTGAGGGTCTTTCTGTGAGGATCTGTCTGTGAAGATCTTTCTGTGAGGGTCTTTCTGTGAGGATCTTTCTGTGAGGATCTTTCTGTGAGGGTCTTTCTGTTAGGATCTTTCTGTGAGGATCTTTCTGTGAGGATCTTTCTGTGAGGGTCTTTCTGTGAGGGTCTTTCTGTGAGGGATCTTTATGTGAGGATCTTTCTGTGAGGATCTTTCTGTGAGGATCTTTCTGTGATGATCTTTCTGTGAAGATCTTTCTGTGAGGGTCTTTCTGTGAGGATCTGTCTGTGAAGATCTTTCTGTGAGGATCTGTCTGTGAGGGTCTTTCTGTGAAGATCTTTCTGTGATGATCTTTTTGTGAGGATCTTTTTGTGAGGGTCTTTCTGTGAGGGTCTTTCTGTGAAGATCTTTTTGTGAGGATCTTTTTGTGAGGGTCTTTCTGTGAGGGTCTTTCTGTGAGGGTCTTTCTGTGAGGTAGCTTTTAGAGGCATTAAACTCTTCAAATGTCTGGTTTCCCTCACCCCCCGCTGTGAACAATTCTGGCTGTGTAAGTTTCTCTAGAACAGAGCCATTAATGTGACATCACTCTGAATGACTTTGTTTACTTCCTAATGATGTAAGTAGGCAGACATTTAGAAAGATCTAAATTCCCCTTTAAGTTGGCGTTGCATGGTGAAACATTCATTCAACTAGTTCCACAGTGAGAGTTGCATGAAATGTTATTTCCAAAAACACTTGATGGTTACATGAAGTAAAATAGTCAGCATCTTTTGAAAAAGCATTTAACTATTCCACTAGTCAAGTCAATTTTATTTATTTAGTGGGCGACAGAAGTGAAGAAAAAAGCTCCTCCTCCTCTGGTCCACACCGGAGAGCAATAAAAGACTAAAGAAAAGCAAAACGAATTTCAGCTTTTAGAGGCAGCATCAGCTACAAGTCTATAGCTTGAAGCAACATATGGAGATGATCTGTTGTAGTTGAACTAGTCTGAGACATGTATTCAGGAAGCCCCAGTGATGGGTGATCTGGTCAAAGGTACAAGAGGGGCAACTGCCCCTAGTGTACAGTTGGGTTGCGATGACTGTTGATCAAGTAAGTCAACCTTATGGCTGTTTTCCATATGGGGTTTATCTGAGCAGGAGTGAGTGATCCAACCAGAAGAAAGGCTTCAGGAGGGTCCAGACAGCAGGATGTGTCAGGATCACTGGAATCTCAGCACTGGCTATAAGATTAGTAGCTGATATGATTCATATATCATTTTCTAGGTAGATTGTAACCAGTCAGATGAAACAGGGCAGATGCTTGATTCTAGCTATATCTTAGCTTTAGTGTATTTTGAATGCACCTAGGTGTAGATTGGGTGGTCTGACCAACCTTCCAAGAGACCACCCTGCTTTATTTTCTTGCCCACTCGAAGTCAAATGGAAGTGGATTGAAATGATGAAGTTTGACGCCATTGCTCACTTTGTTGTTAACGTTTCGACTGGCTCTCTTATGGGACGGCTGCAGCTGTTGTGGTGGCTTCAAGTGACTTGGAGGATGCTTTGCGTTTCATTGCGTTTCATCTCATTTTGAAGTCGCGACAGTCTCAGAAATCCCAGCGTGCGAAGCAGGCCTTAGATCTGCATCCTGTTTTTTTCGTGTGCTTTCCTCTCGGGAGTGAGTTACAAGAGGATGGAAAAGGCCCATGTGGTGTGACAGCGGCTGGAGAGAGTGTGTGACCTCCGTCTGTCGTGCTCTAGCCCAGCGCCCAAGCCTCTGCGTGCACTTCGTGCTTCTGGGTATGACCCGGTGGTTCTGAACAATAGCCGCCACTGTAAAGCTTTAGACAGATGAACTAAACCACAGTGTGAGCTGCTCCATTCACCGGGTCCGGCAGGGTCTCGACCTCAGCACTAGCTTCCTCTGTCGCCCTCTCTTTCTTTCTCTTCTCTCATTCCTTCTTTATTCCCACTTCCTCTCACCCCTCCTCTTCTCCTCTGCTCTCTCTCTCACTCTGTCTCTCTATTCAGCACGTTCCTTTATTGCCATGACAAAATAATAATGCTACATTTGTAGTGCTAAAGCTCGGGTCTTGCAAGGTTCGAAAATATCAAAGAAAATTAAAATACTGGACATTTTAGAGGCTCTGAACAACATGCATCTCTCTCACTCTCTTTCTCTATTTCTTTCTTCCATTGTCTCTCCCTTCTTCCCTCCTCTCCCTCCCTCCTTCTTTCAAGCGGCATCCAAAACCACATGCTATGATATTTTACATGTTAAACACATAATTTAATATGGAGTTTTGCGTTATCAGGCGAGGTTGCCAGATTGTGATTCTTTACATGGCCTAATTGGCTTATTGACTGTATCATTTTTGGTTAAAAAACATCAAGGTTTTTGATGATTTCACCACTTGTATGACAGTCCTGGTATCCGTGTAGCCTTAAGGAAACAGTGTGAAGCTCTTTAATGGCTTATTATTAGTGATAAAACATTTGCATTAATTCATCATCTCTCCCTCCCTCTATCCCTCTTCTTCTCTTTCCTCCTTCTCTTTCTCTTTCTCTTTCTATTTTGCTGTTTGCCTTCTCTCTCTCATTCCATTCCCGCCTTCTTTCTTCTCTAATGCTTTCCACCATTCTCCACGTCTCACTATTCTCCCCCTGCCCTCTCTGTCTCATGCTCTCTTTCTCTCTTTCTTTGCTTCTCTCTTTTACTCTATCCATCGCTACATTCTTTCTTTCATTTTATGTTCCTCTGCCTTTCACTCTCCCTCTTTCTTGCTCTCTCCTACTGTCGTCTTTATCGCGTCCTACCTCTCTCTGTGTTTCTTTCCTATTTCCTCTCTTGAAACTCTCTCTCTCTCCTCGTTTCTCTCTTTCTCTGCTTCCTTCTCTCTTTCACTCTGTCTCTTTCTACTTTATATCACTCATTTTCTCTTCCTCTCTCACTTGCAGTCTGGCTCTCTCACGGTCTCTCTCTCTCTGTCTCTTTCATGCGATCTCTCACTCTCTCCATCTGTATCACTGTGCCTCTCTTTAGTGGTGTGTGTGTGTGTGTGTGTGTGTTAGTCACTGCAGCCGGAGGTGTTCCAGTGAAAGCTCGTTATTGCGCCAAAACACTCCTGTGACGGCCACAGGCCAATTAACTCTGCCCTGATCCGCCCTCAGTGTACTGCGGTGCTGAAGCTGACGCTCTGCCCCAGTTTCAGCGCAGAACGGGGTGAAAAACTGCACCCGCGGTGTCGGAGAATTACGATGTGTCATCACTCGCCCGTCACGGCCTGATTTCAGTTACGCTTCAGACTGAGACTGAAATACACACGCACACACACGCACACACGCACACACAAAAGCTCTTTATTTTAACACATTTGATGACTGATGTGTTTTTTTGTGTAGTGGTTTTTAGTGAGGGGGAACACACACACTTATATAATGACACACATTTCACACTGAGACTCTCAGTGTTTGATATTTACACAGGAAAACACACACACACACACACACACACACAAAGCTCTTTATCAGAATATACTTGATGACTGGTGTGTTTTTGTAACTTTTTAGCAAGTTTAGCACAAACACACACACACACACACACAAAGCTTTTTATCACAATATACTTGATGACTGTTGTGTTTCTTTATTATATTTTTAATAGAAAAGCACACACACACACACACACACACACACACACACACACACAATGCAATGTATCATTTGGTTAGTGCTGTGCAATGTGTCTGAACACACAGACGTACACACACACACATAGAACACAAATCTCTCTCTCTCACACACACACACACACACACACACACACATCAGTTTTTAATGGATCTTCTGAACGTCGACACATTAAAGAGTCACTCAGGAAGTGTATGAAACATTTAAGTTCTTATTGATTAAACTGTACATGCAGAGAGCCGAGGGGAAACCTCAGCGTTTCTGATTAATAAACTGAAGGAGGAAATTGAATTTGGAAGTGAGTGTTCATTGCTGACTGCAAACAGAAATTATACAGTCATTTATAAGACTGCTCGGAGGTCCTGCGTTTCATTTTGGAGAGGTTATTTTTTACTAACCCTGGATTTGAGCTGAAGCACTTGAAGACAGCAATTTTTTCTCTCTCTCTCTCTCTCTCTTTTTTCCCCCTTTAGTCGCTGGCTTTTAAAGTCCTTGCTATTTATCACCTCCAGCTTTTCATTTCTGGAGTGTCTCTCACCTCAGCAATCCAAAAAACACTTGCCGTCTCCGGGACTCCACACGTATACCTGGCATTGAAAAGAAGCTAATCAGGTTTGAATCACTTTCAAAGACTGAACCATACCAAGCTTAAGTCCTTTCTTTCTGGGAAGCACTGAACCGGTTGAAACACTCAGACGTACTAGCATGGTGTACAGTAAATTGTAGTATATGGATGACTTCTGACTTGCCGCTCATTGAAACAAGTGGAGAAGGTGTGTCAGAAGTGCAGATACGAATCACTTAAGGTACTGTTGATTTTTAACTTACTCCAGATTTTCCCCCTAATTTAGTCATCTTCAGTGCCACGTACGCCAGGTTTAATCTTTGGACAGTGTGACTCGCTCCTTCCCACCCTGAGAGTTAGGCCCATTGTTACTTCTCTGACTCCTAGATACAGATGGCTGTAGCACTGTTGCTGATCGAACCCACAACTTTCTGATGGTAGGGCCAGCATTTAGACCACTGTGCCACTCAGCAGCCCCTTTTTTATTGATAAAAAGTAGTTGCTGTGTGCGTTGTGTGTCTATTGTAATCAAAGAAACATTTTTGCTTCTACATTCTTGCCACATTTTTTTATTTCTTGATATCGAGCCTTCAAAACAGCAAAAACTTCCAGGTTATTCCAGGTCACGTGTAATTGAGGATTTAGTTTGTCATCAGGGGGAAAGAGGGCTCATAAGGAGAGATTGTCTAGTTAATCAGTCTGGGATATTTGTTGAGTGGGGTGATGGAAAGGGAGGTTTTCATTTGTGGATGTCACCAGAGTGTAAGGTGCATCGCCCAGGCAGGCCAGAAGGGGGGCGATTTGAGAGCCCTGTATTGGCAGCCATGCTGTGTCTGGCCAGCTGGGGCAATGGTGACGCACTGCCTGATGAGGGCAATCAGTGCTTATGCGTATCACCTGGGCCGAAGCATTTATAAGCGTGGTTGTCTCGCCGGGGCGCCACTGAGTCCCCGTTTCTTGTGGCAGGTGTGGCTGGCATGCTGCCTAGGGACACCTGACTCTAGCTGGCAAAATGGTTAATGGCTATTGGGCCTGCCCATGAGTCCTTCTCCTTTTCTTTCCCTCACTCTGACGAGTCCGCCTGTTTGCCCTTAATCATTTTACTTCATATCTGTGAAAATCATGATTACAGTTGTTACAGTGTGATTGTGAGATCCTGCTGGTGTGGGTTTTCTCAAAGAGTGTTAATAGCTCTTTATTGTCAGCAATGTTCAGGCTGTTATGGCTTTAAAACCCTAATATAGTCATTAAGAAATCACTCAGACGATTGGTCGAGCAAAAGAGGTGTAACAATGAATCGATCTCCACAATTAATTTTATTTCATTTTACTGTGAGCAGTGTTTTGTACTGAGAAATTACTTTTGCTTATGACCACACTGCTGTATTTGAATGTTCACCGAATCAACCAAATTGCATTGCTGCAAATTTAAAGATATTGAAAATGTATCAGCCCTAGTAAGCAATCAACATTTTCATTTAGTAACTGGCTTTAATGAATTGAGGGAGCCCTTACATACATACATGCCTATATAACCACATAACATACTACATTTTTTTGCACAATGCCATAGAAGAACCATTTTTTTGTGTGTGGCGAACCTCCAAATAAAGGTTTCTTGGTTTAACCCTTCAACTGGTAAACAACCCTATGTAATGTATGAAGGTTTATAAATGTAAAAGATTCTTCACACTGTCTGTCTGTCTGTGTATGTCTTGCTCTTGTAAATTGAAGAAAGATCAAACTAATTCTAATAACTCCAGACTTCTTCGGGGCAAAGATTGCGTCATACAGAGCTTTAGTCATAGGTGTCAGAAGGCATCAAGCAAAGTCTCTTCAATATGATTAATGACATTTATGAGTTTAGGGCATCATTGTCAGGATCTCATTACGAAGACATGTGACCAGTTTGAAAAGATTAATTGGAACAGTCTCCCTTCAATCAGCATTTAACTGGCATGTGTGTAGCTGCATATTCATTGGCAGGCAGCAATTGCCCAAAATTGCACAGTTCATAAATGTGCAGATGTTTACTGCCTATTTGTGTTGTGTTCGTGGGTTAGTAAGTTATGTTTTTAAAGTCCATATTTATGATTAGTAGCCATTGCGCCAAAGTTCTGTACAGAGTAGGTACCTAAAACAAAGTGGTGACACTGATGAAGTCACATAGCTGTTCTGTTGTGGTCATCATAAGGGTATAAAAGGGGTTCATCACTGATTCTTCATGATGCACTGATCTATAGTGGGGATTTGACTATATGGTTTTATCATTTAAACACTGCATTACAGATGAGTGTTACAGACAATATTGTATGGTATATATGAAAATAAGTCATTTAGCATTGTCTTTTTGCCCACACTGTCAAAAGAACACAAAACAACTTAATCCTGATCAACAAATCCTGAACCAGAGGTGTGGGGACACTATAGGTTTATAATTCTTGACTCTAACATATGTTGCTTAGTGCTGTGCTTGATAACAGTAAGGCACACACACTACTGTGCCAGTAACACTGCTGTACTGGATGATCCACCACCCAAAGGATATAAGGTCAGCAGGGTAGGGATGGGCGATATAGCCTTAAAATTATATCACAATATCTCAAGGTATATTTTCAGTAAGAGCTGCGCAAACACAAATCTTGATCCAAAAGAGAAAACTTAATTCTGACAATGAAACACAGTTCTGCACCTTGAATCCAGATTCCACTCCTGGATTTTGTAATCACCAATGCTTAAATGAGCTGTTGATATAACTGATTGTCCTCATAGAGTCTTATCTACTGGTGATTACAAAATCCAGGACTAGAATTTGAAATCAAAGTCCAGATGTGACGACCTCTCTTCTAAACTATACCAGGACAATAGAAATTTTATTCACAAATTAAAGTTCAGATGAAAATGCAAACACCAACACTGGCAAGATTTATAGCCTAAGCACTAAAAAAAACCAAGCAAAAATGTTATAAAAACATTATTCTTCTGTAAATGTGTGAATAATGTTTAAACAGTGTATCTGTGTGAGATGGTGAGAATATAAGCACGTAATCAGCGATATCATTGTCACAATATGACAAATTCTTATCATGGGGAGTAATAGTGTCTGTATATCATGGACGATACAATATGGCACAGCCCTACACTGAATCATAGCCAGCTTTGGCCGTACATGTCAGAATGTCATGACACTGCCTGCATTCAGTAGCGTCCAATTCAGAAAGGTATATGGCTCTTTTTGGCTGTAAAATCTACCCTCCCACCCCTCATCAGAAGCACTTCTGCTGTCATTTCTGACCAAAATGTATTTCCCAACCTATTGTCAAACATAAAAACCTAACAAAAGGCCTGCCCATGTCAATCAAAATTGCACTCCATGGTCCAAATGTATTTCTGACGTTCCAGTGCACTGAATTTTTCGTTTTTTAACTTTGACCACTTCTTTTTCGACTGCCTGGGTGTAATAGCGAGTTTGCCCTCAAATCTGTCAATGGAGAGTGAAGTTGACTCTGTTCCACTTGGACACAATAGCTGGTCTGTGAGAGTGAAACAGAATGAAAGTGTTTTGCCCTCAGCCTGACCCGTACTGCAGCGCTGTACCTTTCTGCGTTTAAGAGTTTAAAAGGCTAATGTAAAGGGGGAAAAACACACCATATGTGCACCAGACAGAGGCTACTGTCAAGGGCAATGAGTAAATAGCACCAGGGGAATTAGGATAGAGGAGCTAATGTACAGTGTGTGTGTGTGTGTGTCTGCATGCACACTTGCATTTTTATAATCCTAAAGACCAATTGTCCTCATTCTTATAGTAATGTGAAAAAATGACACTTTACAGTTTACATGATATTAATATTTTTTCTTCTAAAATGCAGAAGAGAGACGTCAAAACAATCCCTATGTATGACCTCACAAGTCAAGCAAAACATGTTATGTGTATGTACAGTATGAGTGTGATATATAAAGTATAATACATAATGTGTGTGTGTCACTGTAACTCTTCACAAGTACAGTATGAGCCCACTTTCTGCCAGTATCATTGGGGTCAGTGGAAGACCTCAGGTAACGTACTCTGCCTGTGCGTGTGGCCATATTTCCAGTGGCTCTGTGGCGTAATGAACGACCGCCCTAACGGCCGTCCTGTGCGGTGTGTAATAGAGTCTCGGCTGTGATTGTGGCAAGCCTCGGGGACCGGCGCGTTCTCCGCAGGTTCATTTGGACTTTAATGAGGGATTAGCATGGACAGGGCTGAAGCGTCAAGCTAAAGTTTGAGCAGATTAATGGAGTGTGACATTATTGCACCTGAGGGGAAGACTGTTACGATATCCGGCGCATTGAGCTGATGTAGGAGAGAGAGTGGGAAGGAAAGAGGAAGAGAGAGAAGAAAGGAAGAGAGAGAGAGAGAAGAGAGAGAGAGAGAGAGATGATCTGGGTCTACAGTGTTTCAGTGAAATTGTCCTGTTACTAACACCATTAGGCTTTTGCTCTTTGTTAATCATTAGGAGGTGTAAGTAATGGTTTTACCAAGCTGAGTAGACCGAGGTCTGTAAGACTAGCCTAGCTGGCATGTACCAACATATATTAATATATAGTGCACCCCGATATATGGAGCAGCTGTGGCTTAATGGTTGGAGAAGAAGCCTTTCCAAATGGAGCGTCACTATATCAGTCACCGAGACTGGCAGGGAAAGTGTGGAAAGTGGTGAGTGTGCAAGTAGCACCCTCCTCCAACATGCACGGCTGAAGTGGCCTTGGGCAACGCACCTAACCCCCTGGCTGCCCCCTGGGTGCAGTAGGTGTACAGCCCACTGCTCCTGGTGTATGTACACTGGTGTCATGGAGGGGTTAAATGAAGAGGACAAGTTCATTGTTCACAGTGTAAGTGACGTAATCTGAATTTTAAAAAAAAGTAGAGTCATAAATATGTAGAATTTACTCTAAAATAATGCAGTAAGTAATCCAGTATGAAGACACGCAGCCTGTGGCAGAATACCATATCGTCCCTGTCCAAGAAAAAACGAATATCTCCTGAATGATGACTACAGGAGAAAGCGAAAACATTTTTTACTTCTAATGTATGTTAATGGAAGAGCATTTTAGAACAAGCGATTCGCTTCTCTCGGTCCGTTCCTAATGAAAGTCTCACAAAACTGGACATATGTGTTTTTTCTTTATGGACAGTGACGATATGCATGTGCTGGACATTTCACGCATTACGTCCTCCACATGCCCCTCTTGCCCACATGCCCACTTTACTTAGATTAGATCATCATTGTCAATAAAACATGTTAATTTATGTTCTCTGAAGAGGGGAAGTGTTAAAAACTCACTGTGTTACCAGTTCAGGATAACACGTTTTCCGTTACAGATAATCATACAACACAAAATATAATACAACATAACAGGAAGAGTGTGCTGTTAATTAACACAGTTGTAGATGTTTTGTATTAGATTTAGGTGGCAATGCTAACAACCTGGGGTATAAACGAAGGGTTGGAGAAACAGTGCATTAATGATTAATGCACATTATTATTTACTGTTAGATTTGTATTCCTTCCTAGAGCATTTGTGCCCAAATAAAATCATCAGTTTGAGGCATAGCCCATTCATGTTTTGGACAGAGCTTGCAAGTAAATTATGTTTGCAGTGAAAAAGTGTGTGTTAAGAAAAATATCTGAAACCAAATTAACATATACTGTTTAAGAATATGGTTTGGTTTCACTTTAGCTCTTGGCTAATCACCTGGGCAGATAGGTCAGAGAGTTAACAGGCTCAGAGCCTCCGTCAGTGGTGTTCAGAGAAAGTCAAATTGCAAAAAGACATTAAAAATGTATATTAAATTATCTTACGGGCTTCAAATCCCACACGTGTAGTGAATCCAGTGTGAATTGACAGTATGCCTTAGTTAGCTTAGTGTTTGCATATCTTATTGATTCCTACTGAGATTTTGGCAGAACATTAGCATTATTGCAACAATAGGACTACATTTGGAATGCTAGGATGCAGAATTTGTATTTGATAAGCAAGTCTTAAAATCAGCAAAAATATCTGCATGTATACAGGGAATGTACTTCCAGTGAGAATTCAGTGTTGGGTGGTGGCTTCAGAAGTGCACCCTGTGTCAGCTCTCTAGATATATGTTTCTATGATTTGCCCTTTAAGCTCTACGCAAGGTCGGTCCTGCTGTGTTTACAAAGCAGGACTCTTGTTTAGACCCAACAACATGACATTTCCACGAGTTTCTTACAAGTTTCTTACAAGTTTCCTGGTGGGAGCGACCTGGCAAGTCTCTCAAACTCAACTTTGATTTCACCAATTTTTGGACAAGCTGCAGAGTCAGAAACCTTGTGTTCCTCGCAGCATCGCCCACACTTTGAAGCTGCTGTGAGAGAAAGGTGGGGTGTGAGCTGCTGGGGGGTTTTTCTGATTGAGTTATTGATGGACTATGCAGTGATCTGAGCCTTTTTGACCGTGGCGTTGCCTTGGGCTGTCTGTGGTAAAGCCTGCATGAAGCTCTAGGAATATAGAAACATAGACACCAGGAAGATGGCGCCCCACTTCGACAAGAGCAGGCTGGAGCTTTTGTAGCTGACTTGAGGTTTCTTCTTTTATTCATTTGTAGTGAACTACAGAAGGTGTGCATGGCCGGGTTCCAGAGCGCTGCACACCAACACTCATACTTTTTTCTGTGTTACCGTACAAACCCGTGAAGGTTTTAGAAGCAGAAGGCTGGAGGAAAAGTGTGGACTGTGTGGAGGGCTCTAAGGGCTGGCGTGAAGACCACTGAAATAGGCACAATTTGTAGGGTTTTAGTTATCGACTGTAACATTTGTTGCTTAGTGCTTTGCTTAGGCACACACTACCGTGCCAGTAACACTGCTGTACTGAGGATGGTCCACCACCCAAAGGGTATAAGGTCAGCAGGGTAGGGGTAGGCCATATAGACTTAAAATTATATCACAATATATCATGGTATATTTTTGGTGAGAGACACAAAATCTTAAGTAAAACTTAATCCTCCCCACCAAATACTAAACCAGAGGTCTAGACCTTGAAACCAGATTCCTCTCCTGGATTTCGTAATCACCAGTAGATACTGTAGAACTGTTGGTGTAATTGATTGGCCACCTAGAGCCATACATACTGGTGATTACAACATCCAGAATGGGAATTTAGATTAAGGGGCAAAATTGAAAACATCTGTATTAACCATAACAGTTAAGTACAATACAAAACAGGATAAAAATGTTTTCAGTATTGTCAGTATCATGATATGACCAATGATTATCATGGGGAGGAACAGTGCTGTTATATCATAGACAATACAATATAGCACAGCCCTACAGCAGGGGCCCTATGGTGGTCCCTTTTCATTTCTAGTTAAGTGGTGTCAGTAACTGTAACTATAAACCTAAAATGTCCTCATAAGGAAGGTGTTTCTGATAAACTGGCCCATGAATGTAGGTACAAGGTAGGAGTTTCTAATATAAACGTGTGTGCTTGTTGAAGAGTGGAATGTGGATGTTTATTTTTTATTTATATGCTTTTTTGAAGCTGTATTATCATATTTGGCTCATAGCTATTACATTATCCGTGTTACATTGTCAGCATTACCTGTCCACTTACCATGGTTGACACGTTGAGGGAAAAAAAATGTATGATATCATCCGGCATGATGTAGCTTTATACATCAGCTATACACTGCTGAATTTCAGCACCCCCCAACTCAAAATGCTTTCCACATCTCAGCCTGGAGGGCAGAGCCCAGGTGCTTTCGGAGAACAGACCATTTGCAAATTACCAGGAACTATAAAGGTGGTTTATTTTCAGAGGCTTGTGTCGTTGACTTTTCGTGTCATTTCCACTTTCATCTCAAAGCCATTCTCACATCAAAAGCATGGCAGAGTCGAGCACGTGGGGATGCAGCCTGTGTGGGTGTGTGTGCATAAGACACCTTTGTCACATTCATCTTAACATTAATGCAATGTTAGACAGTTTTCTTCTTTTGGCTCCGTATCACAGAGGGATTTTTTCAGCTTTAGGCGTATAGATAATTATCGTATAGAGTCTTAGTGAGACGGGGGAGTATGTTAGAGGTAAGAGTTTGTGTGTGTCTGTGTACATCCTGTATACATCCTGTAGAAACACAACTGAAAGGGCGAAACCATTTTTTTTTTAGGACAGGTACATACATGTACTTACTGTAGGTGACATTTGTGTATGAACCTATATCTAATACCTATGGGACTTATTATTGTTAGATATAAGTACTTACATCAATATTAGGATAGGTGGCTGGATTAAAAAGGAGCCTTGCTGTGATTACAGCGTAAGTGCAGTTTGTTATAGCAAGTGAGAAGGTCGTTCGAACCATGGGGTGCACAGATCACTCTGGTGTGATCCAGATTGTAAAATTAAAAGATCACTTTGGTATAACAGCAGCATTTTCAACATTGTGCTCTATATAGATAAATATACACACATTAATACATTATCCACCGATCAGCCATAACATTAACACCACTGACACTAAAGTGAATAACATTGACTGTCTAGTTATTACATTACAGTGGCACCTGTCAGGGGGGTGGGGGAAATATTAGGCATCAAGTGAAGGGTCTGATCCACTTTGACATAGGTCTTATTGTTATGGCTAGACGACTGGGTCAGGGGTAGTTAGTACCTACCAAAAGTGATCCCAGAAAAGGATAACTGGTGGATCAGTGACAGGGTCATGGTGACCCAAGGCTCATTGATGGATGTGGGGAGTGAAGGCTAATTCATCTAGTCTGATCCCACAGAAGAGCTACTGTGGTATAAAAAGTGATGCTGACTCTGACAGAAAGGGGTCAGAACACACAGTGAACCACAGTCAGAGCTGTTTCAGCAGCATGAGGGGTCTACTCAGTTTTTTGGCGGGTGGTGTTAATGTTATGGCTGATCAGTGTATTTTGTTGTCCGTTATGCTGTGGTAACCATCGTTTGACTTCCTGCTTTGCTTGACAGCATTTAATTGCAATTAGTAATAATAAATTCCATTATTTGTTTGATGTTGGTGTATTGTCATGGCCTTATAATAGACACAGCCTAACGTGGCGTATTTATATCAACCCACTTCGTCAACTCTACTTAACCATGGAAACATGGCCTTGTGTTGATTTAATGCTTTAGAGTATCACAAGGCATACTCAAAGCCCATAAATGCAGTTAGTAACTGAGGGTGTTTATTTGGCAAAACCATACACTAGGTCATTCCCATTGGTCTGTTCATCATGAACGTTTGACACGTTGTAATGAATAGCGGTATTCAAACAGCGTAGAAAAAAAAATGGAGATTACGTGGTTCTCTTTGGAAAGCCATATGGGACATATCACTAATATTTATAGGGCCTTGCATATAAATAATGCATATGGGACGTATGCATGACATCACATCCTGACAAAGTATCAAAACAAATGTGTGTGCGTGTGTGTGTGTGTGGTGTGCTATTTTTGTTTTTCTCCTGCCTATCATGTCTGGATGGCAGCCCATTTATCGAAGTAGCCAAAAAACCCCTCAGCTCTATCCATCTTAATGTCATTTCACAAAGCAGCGTGATTGATAAGCGAAGGTTGAGGCGCTAGCTTTGTGAACCTTCCAGACAGGCTGCATGCAAAAAAAAGGGAGAAAAAAAAAGATGAGTGTTTTGTCTACTGCCTTCGCTCAGCTCGCACTCACACTTTCCCACACTTTTTTATTCCTACATTTTGACCCTGTCTCTTTGGTGTTCCACAAACTAATCAGCTAATATTATTCCACTAATTCACACTTATTTCGACCACTTAGACCACATCGACCTGTTGGCGGGTCAGTTCTCCATTTCTCACTCCAATAATTTAGTAACACGACTGATTTCCATTGATCCATTGTAAAATAGAGCTGCACAATGTAGCGCTTGTTAATCGTTATTGCGGTATTGGCCTTTGAAATGCTGATACCATAAATATGCAATTGAGCCCTCAAACCAATAGCAAAGCATGTTGTTACCATGTGCTGTGCATTCTGAGCAACCACAGCTCCAGGTGAGCTTTTCTGTGGGCGTTTTGAGGTTTTTCACATAATCCCAGCTTTGCTTTCTGCCAAAAAAAATGCAGGCCAATCATGCCATGTTTAACATGGAAATCCAGGTATTTTCTAGCCTGTTCAGCCTCCAGCAGTTTAGCCCCACCCATCCACATAATAGCGGTGTTCCAAAAGACAGGCTGCAGCCGTTGAAGGTGAATTCCTCATCCGTAAAACCACCTACAATGTGGTTCAGTGAAGTAGTGGTCTAGAAATGCAGCCCATCTAGACTGCAGCCTGGCTTTTGGAATGCATCCAATGGGTCTGGACTGATTGACACGCTCAATAGTGTTGGAAGGTAAGTGGTCACATAAAAATGAATTACGACTGAGGCTGGTGCATAAACACACAATATAAATGGGCATCAGTGTAAAAGGGCAAGAAAAATGTAGAATATGGGCTCTTTAATACGAAAAGTGTATTTCAATATGTAGCAGCATAATCACAGTATAGAATTTGCTCATTATTGTGCAGCTCTATTGAATAATAAACCGTAGGATGCAGAGGAGCTTGGAACTGCATGGAGAAAACACGCACATAACAAAAGCATAATTCACTCACAAAAGGGGAAAAAGAGCGGAAGAAAGAAGGCGTGATTCACACCCTCTTTCAGAAACAAAATAAGTAGATATGGTGGAAGAAAATGTTTCTTGACTGTTCGCTGGTTGTACAGTACATTTGAGAATGAAGATGCTGACACTGTTCTGTTTTAAATAAATGCACCCCTCCTTCGTCATCCTCCTCTTACTCACATGGCTTCCTTTGAACCCTTAGAAGTCTAATGTTATTGTGGTTTGGCTACACCATCTGTTTACATGTAATTACACAGGCTGTAAATGGCAATATACTACTCGACTACAACGTAAGCAAATTGACTTATTTAATAAAAATTTCATGTTTATTATTCTGCAACTTTACATATAAAAAATTGATGTTTTTCTTGGAAATGGACATATTTTATAACAAAGTTGAACTTTTCAGATTAGAATTTTAGATTTTTTTTAATTTTCATTCACTTTTTCATGTAAAAGTGAGGCATCAGTTTCCCAAGAGTTAATAAAGCAAACATGATTTATTAGTTTGCAGTAACTACAGTAAATACATCATTAAATGTGTAGTTTATTTAACAGGTTATGTAATAGATTGCATTTACATTTAATTTACAGCACATATAGGCTAATTTCTATTTGTTTCAATATTACAAAATCAATAACAACTGCATGAAAATCTGTAAAGAATATTTTCCCCCCTTAAAATCACCATATCATAGTAATCTTTCACCAAATTCCATGGATATTCATAATAACTTCTCCTATTCTCTGTTGCTTTCCTCTTCTTTAAATGAGCCATGGGTGAGTAAAAAGTTAATATTAAAAAATCTATTATCTTTGGCCATAACTGAGACTTCTAAGGGTTGATTTTATTCACAGTGTGAATTCTGGCCCAGTTTTGTATGTACTGATGCCTTTTGACACTTATACTTTGTTTTTTTTTTGTTTGTTTGTTGTTTGTTTGTTTTCTGGAACTTCCAAAAAACAGTTTCTGTTATGTGTTAGTGCTGGCTGCTTTAGGCCAAAGGAACCATCAAACTATATAGTTACCCCCCCCCCCCCCCCCCCATCATCCACCCCCCCCCCCAACCTAATAGAGGTGATTATAGCCGTGCCATAAACGTAATACAAAACCGCACTTGACATGAAAAATGTGAACGACTGCTTCCATCCTTCACTCCTGACCACAACTGAATGACTACTGCATCTCCTCATGTAATTTATAATGTACTTTAAAGATGTTGTATGTAAAGTGAGCTCCTGGTAATCTTGCTTAATGTGCTGTGATATTCTGTAATGGACTGTTATGTTTTTTTTTCTTCTTTTCTTTTTACTTTTTACCTTTTCCTCCACTCAATATAATGTAATCCCCCCCCCTCCTGCAATCTGTACCAACTCCCATGCACAAGAAACCTATTATTATAATTATTATTACATTTTTTAAAAATTGTTTTCTGCTGAGCATTGTTTGAATGGTGATATTTCATCTTTTTAATTTCATAATAAATGTTGAAAAGTGATTTTTCTTTTCTTTTTTGGGCTTTTCTTTCCATTGTTTTTAAACTATCACTTCTGTTGTGGTTAAAATAGATGAGTTGATCACGCGTAGAGCCAGAGAAAGGGAGCAATTACATTTTAATATTAAATCCAAATGTTTAACAAGCAGATTTACTTTAAAATAGGTTTTATTTGCACCAGTGGGAGTTGCCATTTAAGCTGGTTTTCGTAGAACTTCAATGAAAATGAACACAGGTGCAACTTCGTAAGAACATAAAGTAATGTAAACACTTGTTTTGCTCACATCTTTCTGTATGGAAGCTTGTTTTTGCCTGGTACAACAGAAATAATCATTGGTTGTTCTTAACTTGGTTGTTCTGTTAAGTTGACTTTTTATCTAAAAACAACATAAATAATGATTTGTTTCTCAAAAAATTGCCTTTATTTTTCACAATGAATTACTTTTGAGAAAATAAGTGGTTATTTAGACATTCTAAGTCAGATTTTTGAGAAACTAAGTCAAAATACAGACACACTAGGTCAAAACATTAACAAAAAAAAAAACAGTTTTTCATCAAAATAATACTTAATTCCAATTAATGGGGTGTAGTTGTTTAGAGACTACCACACATTTAATTGGACTATGGGTTCTAAAGCCGCCATCAGTTTTTAGCTCAAGAACATAGTCTGTGGTGGTGCAAAACATTAGTGGATTGGCCCCTAAGTCTTAACCCTACTAGAACAGCACTGTTCCACATCATCTTACCAGCATCATTGATTCACTGTTCTTCAACTGAGAAAGCTGCAGTTTGTTCTCCATGAAATTGAAGAAACTGGGCCATTTATAAAGCACCAGTCTCTGCAACAGTTCCTTCCCTCATCAAACTATTGTTTGCATTTGTAGAAACACCCAGAATTTGCCCTATTGCATCATATATATTATATTTATATTATAAACACCTTTTAATATAGTTTATGTACCAGCATCGTCCACCCCGCCCAACATTAGATGTTCTGATGTGGGTGCGCAAGTGTTTGAAAACCTTTTTCTTGGGAATATGATGATTCTGTCACTCAAAGCACTGAAAAGAAGAGTGGCTCTAAAAACAGCGTGGGAATTTGACGGCCAGTTCCACTGTAAATATATCCATCCTGACAGAGCTTATTCAGGCAGCGAGATGGTAGATGTAGCATTATAGAGGAACACATGACCTTTTCAGCTGATATTTGCAAATGCAAATGGTCATATTAGCATTTTCCACACTCATTTCTATGGAGTCGTGTGTTAATCTATTAGTCTGTCTTTCATACACAACATTTGTCTTCATGAAAAGAACTCTTTGCTCTGGGAACACTTGCTTCTAGTGTAGGGTCACCTACTAACTTTTCAGAATGTTTCAGTAGAAATATTACAGGATTACTTCAAGGACAACATGATACATATACACACTCTGTCTTCACCTGAATGGTCAGTTCTTTCCAGCTGCTTCTCACAGATGTCTCCTGCAGGACCTCCCACAGGTTTGTGGAGCTTATTGGATGTCTTCACGTTTGTGTTTACATTTACATTAACACTGATATATTTAGCTTCTCTCAGACCCTTCCATCCAGCTCTTCCCAGGATAACTTGCTTATTGTTATTATTGTTGAAGTCATTAGCTGAATTATAGGCCTAAAGTATACCACTCTATCACAGGCCGAGCCTGTGACAAGAACTTAAAGGAAGTATTGAAGTGACTCTTTGTCATTGTGAACACGCTCAAGAACCACAACGAAATGTGACCTCTGCATTTAACCCATCACACATGCACAAGCAGGCAGCTACCAACAGCACCCGGGGAGCAGTGTAGTGGGACGGTACCTTGTTTAAAGGTACCTCAGTAGTGCCCAGGCTGGGCAAACTCCAAAGGCAGCGTCCTAACCACTAGGCCACCACTGCCCATAGATTGAAAGCCATCTGTACATGAAGTGTAAATGTTGAAGATCATTTTTGTACATTATACTGAACTGTGTGGTTGTTTACGAAGTTCTGGAATACTCTTTTATATATATACATATACATATATGTTTGAATGAGCTAAGGACAAAGACTGTAGACGTTAGGTAAGATAGAGACGACGGTCCTCAGAATGCCTGCTCTGTGATACACAAGCACCCCTAGTAAGCTTCTGAATGTACAGTAGTTAAGGCTTTACACATTGTATTGTACTCACAGCAGGGAGCGGGTGTCACTATTGTCTGCCAAAGAAACAAACAGTTTATACACGCTGGCTCTAAAGGGTGAAACAGAATACTGAACGACAGATTGTGAGGATTATCAATGTGTGGGGGAGAGAGAGAGAGAGAGAGAGAGAGAGAGAGAGTCATTTTAAAGACTGTTGATCAATCAGTTTTTTCCCCGCAGTTATGTCGCAGTAATCTCTGGCAATATTAATATCTTAATTATTTATCACTCATAGCTCATCGGAACAAATGGAGACAAAGAATTTGTGCAAAGTGCAGATTCGAAACCTCTGAGGCCACATTGGCGTTTTAAAGTAGAACAGGAGATATTTTACAATGTGGAAAGTTTTTGTAAGGTGTAAAGTCTAGTTTTGCTTTTTTTCGGTTGCTTTTCTCATTTTTGTGCTTCAAAAGGTGAGGAGATATCTCAGAAGGGCAGACTCAGACCTGTGATTACAGACTGACAATGTGATGAATGTGTAACTAACTACGCAATTCATAACGAGCATAGCGTAAACAAACATACAGGGCCACTGAAAGGGGCAAGGGGGGTTGTTAGGACAAAGGACACTTCCAGGGGGCCCTGATAGAACACTGAAAAAGAATCATCATGAAGTGAAAGTTACTATCGGTCATTGTGAACACACCCCATCACACAAGGTGCACCACAGCGAAATGTGACCTCTGCATTTAACCCATCACACGTACACATGGAGCAGTGAGCAGCTATTAAACGCACCCGGGGAGCAGTGTAGCAGGACAGTACTCTCTGTTCAAGGGAACCTCAGTGGTGCCTGGGCCAGGACTTCGATCATATGACCTAACCACTAGGCTTCCACTGCCCTAATGTTCTGTTCTATTCAGTTTTACTCCATTCTATGGGCCCTAATATTATATCCTTTCATTGGGCCCCAAAGCTTGTAGCAGTGCACCTGCAAACATAACAAGACAACAGCAACTGATAGGGTTCCTGGAACATAGGAACCACAATTTTTTAATTTGTACAACAATAGCTGGTGGCTATCACATTAATTTATTCTTAGCAACATTAGCTTTAATTGACTTTTCGTTTAGTGTCACAGTGAGAAAATCTCTAAAAAACAGCCATTAGATTGAGACTTCAGGGCCCATGCCACCGAAAACTACATTTTGTATTTTATTTATTTATTTATTTTTAAAGGCTGTAAAACATGTTCACTATAAAAACAGGTCATTTTGGAGAAAATGCTTTTATGGCGCCACATCAGTTGCTACATTTCCATATCGGCATATCTCCATATTCATCCTTCAACACATTGGCCCTTCATGTCGATGTTATAAGGAGCGTTTCACCCTGCACTCGTATGTGAATGAGGCACAAAACAGAGCTCAATCACATATCAGTCTTAAAGGCACAGTGACGGAAACAGGATATGGGATATTGGATGAGGAGAGGTTGTAAAATGGTTGTGTGTGAAGGGATTTACGACTGTTGTTGGTACATAAACCCACACGGATGAAATAGGGGAACTTCAGAAGGAAAGAAATCAAATAGAAATGCAACAAATAAGAATGAATGTCAAAATTCTGCAGACGAGCTAAAACCCTGTGAGAGCTCTTTGATTGTGCAACTCTGATTTGCTCCTGAAGCGATGCAGATGAGGACAGGTGCTGCAGTGTGAGGGTGGATGTAGACGGCTGTTTGATTGTAATGATAGAGTGAGTTTAGTGGGCTGCAGGCTCCATCCGGCTTTTTCTGATTGTCGATGTTTGTGTGTGTGTGTGTGTGTGTGTGTGTGTGTGAGGGGGGATTTCATCTCTAGTTCAGATGGAGCGCAGCCATGTTAGAGGCCATTCAGCTACAAATGCTGACAGTCAGAGTTTATACAGCAGCAGGAGAAAGTGGCAAAGCCTACAGGCGAAACCTTGTCTATTTTTCTGAGCTCACTCTTACGCTTCCTTTGAGCGAAGCCTTTATTAGGGCCGGTGATTACAAAAGCATGATGTAATTGTCCATGAATTATTTCTCACTTGAAGCTCACTGAAACAAGCAGAGGAAGTGTGTGGAAAGTGCAGTCAATCCCACACTTGTGTATGTAAGTAGAAGAGGTGATATGTTATTATAATGTGAGTTTGATGGAAGTTACTGTTATGTACAGTTATTTAAGTTTCACAGAGAGAAAAACACACATGTCCACAATTTTATCATTTGTGATCCACATTAGATTATTTCTCATTTTTAAAATGTTTTATTTTATTACAAAAGGACCAGAGATGCTTTTCTTTAGACTTTTGTAAGTCAGTACCCAGCCTCACCATCAGGTCCCATCAGTATTCTGTTAAAACTCAAGCTCCTGTCTCCTGTCCAGGCTCATCACAACACTGGAATTTCCAAATTTGAGTACTGGCAGTGTCAGTGACAGTAGAACTGAGCAATAGTCATTTTTATATTGACATCACAGTTCGAAAGAGCGCAATTCGTCACATTGTGTATAGTACTTTAGCCTCAAGTCTGAAAAAAATTATTTTTTTGCTGGAAAAAAAATACAGAGAATCGTTTAAAGATCACATTTAAATCAAAATATTGGTAAAAAAAAATAGTAATAGTGAAAAAAAGATCAAATGTACTAACAGTATGCATGAACTAGGATAAACTGCTATGGAAGATGAGCATTGGTGTATCATTTTACATGTTCCACATCCATACATACTCATGAATCAGCGTTTTTTGGAAACACTTGTGCAGACATCCGTTCAAACCTAAGTGGATTTATCTACTACTCGTACTAGTACACCCCCAAGGTGTTTTTGCTGATAAAAAGCAATAAAAATAAGATTGTTGATCATATGAACATTTGACATTGCATTACAGTGCAATCTGAAACCCAAAATATAGACTATATATATATATGTAAAAATTGGGCTTATGACATATAATTACTTTTTAGTGCTCTTTAATTGCTGTCTAATGCCTTATCAGCACCATGTAATGCCTAATTAATGCCTTATAATCACCTATTAATGCAGTGTAATTGGTTATTAATGCAATATTATGGCTTATTAATCCCCTGTAATGCCTCTTAAATGCGCATTAATGTCTTATAATGTCTATTAAATGCCCTTAACAGCTTATTGATATCCTGTAATGTCTTATTAATGCCGTACAATGACTTATTAATGCCCTCTAATGCCTTACTAATCTTAGATAATAGCTTATCAACTCCCTGCAATGCTTTATTAATGCCTTATAAAATAAATTAGACTAATTTAAGCTTATCAGGTTCTCTATCAGTTCTCTGTGATCATTGCCTGTGCATGAGCAAGATCTACTGCGAATCATATCTAATATCCAATTACATTGCTTTATCACCCAGCCCTAATGACAGTAAGTGCTTTATTTAGACGCAAGTGCTTAAGAAATGATGTGTAGTATGTGCACTATGCCTCCGTTCTTCATTAAGAAATGTGTGCATTAATTGATTTAAATGTGGTGTGAATGAGTAGATGGGATGATAACATTTAGAGGTGCTTTGCACATGTGAAAGTGTGTATATTGTTATTTATTGTTGTGACTGTTGGTGGCTCTATTGATTTTTATGTCATTTTATGGTGTCGGGTAATTATGGTGGATCAACGATGCTGCAGGACGACTTTACCCATGGGGGCAATAGCATACACAGTGTGGCCAGTTAGGTTCCCTAACACTGGATCTTGGCAAGTGAAAACGTCTTAAATGTAGTCAATGCACCTAATAATTCTCATGAGGAAGTTATTGTCACTGGTATTATTATTAATCTTGCTGTATGTAAATTGATCTTACTCTTAAATTTACCTTAAGAATGACCATCGACAACTAAAACACATAGAAAAGAGTGAAGACCGAATATGCAATCTCATTACAAGAGCTATTAGATAACGTGACACAATTTTAAATGCTGCAATTCGACAATGCATCATTTTAAGCCGCGTGGTGTCACTTTCTTGGTACACGGCTACAGCCCATCTGTTGCTGCGCAGTTTATAATCCCCTTCTATGCCATTTATCAATGGAAAGGGAAAACTTATGGTGGACAGGTGGTGGCATGGTAGTGTATATGGGAGTGGTACGAGTGCAATAGGCATAGTAGTATTGCTAGGGTTTATATACACTATGCGACCTAACTGGCCACTTTATTAGAAACCTCTCTCTTATAGCTCCCTCTTGCTGGGGTGTAGTGAAAGGCTGTGGCGCATCTGTTGATGCATAATTTGTGTTTATGTCACTCTCAACCTGGCAGTAAAACCCTGCCCTGCAGTGCACCTATGTGCTTTTTTATTGGTCTGGACTAAAAACAAAAGCACTGGAACAGATAAGGGGATCTATACCATCAGTGATGTAGTTAGATCTGAACCGTCTGATTGATCTTGCATATTAAAGACATTTTCATCTGAAATACTTACATGCCTGACATATATATATATAACATCTTTAACCCTGTTGGAAAAGGTCAGCTCGCTCCTTCTGAAATTCCTTGAAAGAACACCAGGGCTGTGTAAAGCTGCATTGAGGCAGCAGGGGGCTACTTTGAAGAATCTGTGGGTTATTACCTAGTCTGGATGTCTTCACTGTTCTTCTCAAATATAAAAAGACACATGCTTGACCGTTGCTGTGTATTGGCCCGTACCAAAGCCTTTTTTTTTCTGACCGCATACTTCTTGGAACGTTGTTCAAATTGAGGCCGAAAAGGAACCACACAACAAATCAGTTCCCGATAGAGGTGGTTATTGTCGGGCTGTTATAGATTGCGTGTGAACGGATGTGTGTGCGCTGTCAGCCTCTTCGATGTATGGATCGTAGATGAGTATTGATCCGGGCACTTTATCTGGGAGGCTGATGCTCCGGAGCGCTGAAGAGTCAGGGCTGTGATAAATCTAGGGGAGAATAAGCTGTCATGGAGGTGCTGCACTGGGGAATATTTAACGCAGGCATAAAATATGGCATGTCTATTGTTTTATTGTCAAGGGCATAAGACATAGCATAGGTTTAAAGCAATAGTTTGTGAAAGAAATCTAATTTACACAGCCCCCACCCCCACCCCCCCCACACCCCTTAATGTACTCTACCAGCTAAGATATGTCTGCTATCTGAAGTGTCTTCAGTAACAAAGCTAATGAAGTATGTAACAGATTAGCACGTTGAAGGCTGTATACCTCAGTCATCACATCCTCGCCTTAAACTGGGCTGAGTTGTTCCATACGCTGTAACAGGCTTATTTATGTGGTTTCTTACATAGTTTTAGCAGATTTACACAAATCACTCAAAACATTAACCCCACCTGCCTAATATTGCAGAGTTCACCCTCCTGCTGCTGCAACAGCTCCGACAGTGGTGCACTGTGTGTCCTGACCCCTTTCTATCAGAGTCAGCATTTACAATTTGTGCAACAGGAGCTCCTCTTTCAGATCAGACCAGATGGACTAGCCTTCACTCTCTGTGTGCATGAATGAGTGGTGCCCATGACCCTGTTGTCCTTCCTGGATCTTTTTTGTTAGGGTCTAACTACTGCATACGTGGGACACTCTACAAGATCTGCTGTTTTGGAGATGCTCTGACTCCGTCGTCTAGCCATCACATAAAGGTCCTTGTCATAGTAGTTTAAATCCTTACCCTCGCCCGTTTGTCCTGCTTCCAGCACATTAACTTTAGTTCGCTTGCTGCCTAATGTCCCACCCCCTGACACATGCTATTGTAATGAAATAACTGCATAGTCAATGTTATTCACTTTACCTGTCTGTGGTGTTAATGTTATGGCTGATGAATCGAACAAGTTTTCGAAGCTAATTAGCAAACTAGCCTGGTGGAACCTGCAAATCACTCCATGAGACACTGTTATTGTTGTTAAAAAATAGATTTGTCACCAAACATGTTCTGCTGATACCATATGTATTCTGTCAGCCAAGACATTTTAGTTTGGCACTGAAGCTATGAAGCTAATGGCGTTAACAAGTATTGCGCATTACTTTGATGATTAGCATGGTGCAAAATGGGTACCTAAATCACCACACGCTTTCATCAAATTGTGCTAAGCTGTTAACACTAGAATTTCTGAATCTGTAAAGATTCTCTTACTGGCCGCCCCCTTCTGCAGTGCTATTAACACCTTTGGTTTTTCAAATGATCAATCAAAGTCACTTCCCATCTTCTCAGGTCTGAAGATGACTGGAGAGTGTTTGTAGCAGCATGTTGTAATGAATATAATGCCCACATGGATGAATAAAGACAGACCCTAGTGTTGGGGTTATTTGAAGTGAAAGTGACTGTCATTGTGAACACACTCAAGCACCACAACAAAATGTGACCTCTGCATTTAACCCATCACACGTGCACACGTGGAGCAGCGGGCAGCTACCAACAGCACCTGGGGGAGCAGCATAGTGGGACGGTCCCTTGCTTAAGGGAACCTCAGTGGTACCCGGGCCTGGACTAGAACCTGGGACCTTCAGTTCACATGGGCAATGTTCTAGCCATTAGGCCACCACTGCCCTATTGAGGTGTAAAGGTTAGTGCTAGTGTGTGATCTTAGGTGTCATAAGTGTGAAATATGCATTATTAGTTTGTTACAATGAAATAATGTTAATTTGAAGTGTTCATAGTTTTATGCATTTGAAATATCAGCCTTTGTATTCAATATAACAGGTTTGCGAGTGAATGTGTATTGTCAGTGTCATGCATTTTTATACGTGATAAAAGAGAAAGTGACTGTCATTGTGAACATACCTCACCACACAAAGTGCCCCACAATGAAATGTGACCTCTGAATTTAACGCATCCACATGTGGAGCAGCAGGCAGCTATCAACAGGGCCCAGCAAGCAGAGTAGCAGGACAGTACCTTACTCACAGGTACCCCAGTGGTACCTGGGCTGGAACTTGAAACTGTCACCCTCAGATCATCAAGGGCCAGTAACGAGCCGCTAGGCCACTACTGCACAAAAACAAACCATTCTTAACTTGCAATGTAGAATGTTACTTTGTGTGTGGTGTTATGAGATGCCACAGTGCACTTTGCATATAAAAAATTCATGTGCTACCCATTGAAAAAGACTGCGGTTCAAAAATAAGATAAAGAATTGCATGTAAACGCGTGTCTGAGGGAGAAAGTGAGTGTGTAGTGCAGCTAATATATTGCCCACATGCATTTGTGCATTAGTGTGTGATGTCTTGTAATAGATTTGCTCATGTGGTTTCTGACACAGTATGACACACTGAACATGGATAAAAGTAAGGTAATGTCACATTAACAGCATTGGAAGATCTATTACTGAAAGTAGTTTTATCTCTGAGGCGAATGAATCTAACAAGTACTGGAAGCTAACAAACAAATTAGCATGGTGCTAATCTGCAAACCATCACACCCTTTCCTCAAACTGTGTCGTGTTAAGGCATCTATGACATGCGCACTAAACTTTTCTCCAGACTTACTTTACACCTGCCTTTCTGCTCCTCTTCCACGTCCTGCAGCTCTGTTTACGGGGGTGGAAAATAACAACAGGCGCGAGGGCGTCGTTCGGGGGCCGTGACGAGCCACCGTCTTATCACCGCCCAATTATACGCGGAGGTGTAAAACATTCCGTGGCCTTATTGAGATGATGCGATGTTGTCCTGACGGGAAGCTGAATTAGGGGAGGAGGGAAAATTGGTTTCTTCCTATCTCCCTCTGAACACAGGCACCGAGACCTGCCTCCACCTGCCTCCACCTGCCTCCACCTCCATGTTATTGCGATAATGCTCCCGATAAAGGAAATGTGCTCCGGGATTTATTTCCTCCGCAGCCTCATTTATTATTTATTTATTTATTTATTTACTCACTCGTTTGCATTCCATTTTCCTGGCTATACATTCTCTCTCTCTCTCTCTCTCTCTCTCTCTCTCTCTCTCTCTCTCTCTCTCTCTCTCTCTCTCTCTCTCTCTCTCTCTGTCTCTCTCCTTCTCTCTCTATCTGTCTCTCCCTCTCTGTCTTTCTCTATCTCTGTCTCTCTCTATTTCTGTCTCTATCTCTTGCTCTCTGGTGTTCAAAAGTAAAAAAAAAAATAAATAAAATTCTAAAAATGCAGGCCATGAGGTTGTGGCCAACCTTTTAAAAGATAACAGCATGCTGGACAGGGTTAGACAGGTCGACTCAACTTCATGGAGAAGGAGCATGTACTGAAATACTGCTTTACAGCTGTATTCAGATGATATTAAAGGGCCCATTTCACAGAAAACCAGATGTTCTGCGCTTCTGCCGAAATAAAAGGGTTAGATGTAGAGCGTAAACATGGTTAAAGTTTCAACACGTTCACTCTTCAGTCCATACTGCCCATGTATGGAAACTAAGCTGCACGGACAGCCTGTTGTACATCCGTCATGGTTGTGTTGTAACATCCGAAAGTAGCAAGTGAATTTCTGTTTTTTTTTACTGCATCTGAGCTCAACAGTTTGTTCAATGTGTGAGTGAGGAGTGCTTTTGGAATGAGGCCCGGTCCAGGGTAGCCAGTCAGAACAGAGGTCATTTGCATGTATCAGCTTTAAAGGCACAGTAAGAGTGACAGAAGTTTAGACCTGAGGGATGAAAAGAGGTGGGAATATGGTCATGTGCTGTTTTTTAGTGCAGAAAACCATCAGCATCATTACTGATATAAGAGAAAAGGAATAAAGAAAAAATAAGAACCATATAGAACATTTCCTGTCTGTTGGAACTTACTTAAAATATTTAAAAGTATTTTGAATATAATAATAATAATAATAATAATAATAATAATAATAATAATAATAATAAAAGAAAATAACTAAATTAGTTCAGTAATAAAAAAAGTATGTAACAATTAAGGATCCACTGCTGTGAGAGTTGTAGGCCGAAACAGATATCAATATCCAGTATAGATTTTCATGTATGATTTTTCTGCTGATTCTGAAAGAATTTTAACTAAATTTACCTGGCTTAGAAAAAAAGGGGAAAAGTGTATATATTTAATTTTTAAGCTCAGGTTGAATGAAAGTTTTATAAGTTTTATATATATATATATATTGAACCTGTGCTTAAAAAAGTATTTTAGCAGAATCGTCTAAACATTCTGCTCTTTCAGAGCATGATTAGTGCATCATCACATTTTGGTTTTAAACATCATTCAAATCTCAACATCTGTCTAATGGCAATATAATTATTTCTAGCAAATATCTGCTGATACCAATATGATTCAGATATCATCCTGCATCCATAGTACCGGCTCCTTGACACCGCAGCAACAATACTGATAAACAACAGTAAAACAGCAGTAAAATGGTACAAACAAGATTAGGGATGCACTGCTGTGGGATTTAGGCCAATGTGGATAATATTTATTTTTAGCAAATACTGTTCAATACTGATATGATTCCTATATCAATCATGCATCCAATAGTGACAGTCCACAGTGTCCCATCGTGGCATTGCTTCAAACCTAATCTTCACCTCCTAACTCTCCTCATAATCTAAAAGGAAGATGCATGTGTATTCATTGAGCTGCAGCAGTGCAAAAACACATTACTGTCCTTATTGTGTATGAAGTGCTTTCATTTTATGCTGCTGCATGGACACTCTAATATCATCTGACACACACACACACACACACACACACTCTTAGAGCACTGCAGCTTGTTTGACACTAATGTTTTGAACTATTACCGAGGAAAATGTTGAGTACTGAGTGTAATGGCATGCCATTTAGATCCTGTAACACTGTCTCTGGGTCAGCACTACTCTGTTTACAGTCATATTATTCATTTAACAGATGCGTCTGTCCAGAGCGACCTAAGCCAAGGGTATGTGCTGACATCAGTTTCTCACCAGGAAGTCAGACTGAGTGGCAAAACTTGCTGTGGTGGGGCAAGCTGTGAAAATGGGAGAAAACCAAATGATTGTTTGCTTAAATTAAAGGCAGCTGGACCTGTGAACCAGTGGCCCATGGACATTCACATGTGACTTACTTGCAGCTGATTTCGACACCGGGGAACCACACAGAGCTAACCCTGAAGACGCACAAACAACAAATCAGAAACAGAATCAGGTTTATTGTCCAAGTATGTTCGCACACACAAGGAATTTGTTTATGACTGATGGTGTGTCTCTAGTACTGGTGTGTAAGACAGTGGATACAGACAGTACAATACATAATAGACAATATGCAATACGCAACATACAAAGGACTATGCAGAATACAATGTACAATACACATTGTTATTATTAATATATATATA
>JBBPDA010000105.1:8919210-8929842 GCA_037974385.1 Arnoldichthys spilopterus
TCTGTCTCTCTCTCTCTCTCTCTCTGTCTCTCTCTCTTTCTCTCTCTCTCTCTCTCTCTCTCTCTGACTCTCTCTCTTTCTTTCTCTCTCTCTCTCTCACTCTCTCTCATTCTCTCACTCTCTGTCTCTCTCTCTCTGTCTCAGCACAACTGTCCCTTCAACCCACTTCACAGAAACTTTACCTACATTTCGTAGTGCATGCACCGTGATAATATATCTCTTTATGAGATTTTTGCATGACCAGTGTGGCTTGTTCTGGGAAATAATGTCTGGAAATAAGCTGAGTATTTTTCCTTCAGCCAAAATAGTCTTGGTAATACTCTCACAACATTAATGTGAGATTAGTTGATAAGCAATATTACATAGGTGGATTACATACATGATTCAGTGGCTCTTGCAGTGAGTTATTTAAGCAATCGCAAATAACATTACATTTTGTGTCAGAAAATTGTCCTTCTGCAAAAAAAGTAGAGGATTTTGCTTCGAGTTCAACTCTGCTTTTTCGTTTTTTACTAGATTTACCCAAATGTGGGTTTGTTCAGTCAGTCTGTAAAGCATTTCAGGTCATAGGGGCAACTCCCTAACTGTTACACCATCACTGCCCCCAGTTATACATAAAAAGTAGTAATAGAAAAGTAAAAAAGAATATAGATAAACAAATTAAAGAAAACTTTAACAATAATTATAATAATAATAATGAATTTGAATGCAGTTATAAAAATAACATTACAAATTCAAATTAAAACACAATCGCAATGTTTTAATATTGTGATGGTTTTAGTTTGTGGTAAATTCCAGTCACTGGAGGAGTCCAATCACAGTAACAACAAATGCTAACACAGGCAGCTACTCAAACAGCCATCAGTTAGCGATTTGGTTAAGCTAACTAGTTGTCAGCAATGTTACTAACATGGGAAACAGTGAACTGTCACTCAAACGCCTCTTGCTGTCTTCTGAGCATCTCTCGTTAGCCGTCTTTCATGGAAACTCCAGTCAATGATCAAAGCTAGGCATGCAGTGCACCATGTCACTACAAAGTGTCCTGCGATGGGCCTTATGCCAGACATGCACCCCTGCTATAATGACTGGGCTTTTTTCCTAATGTCTTAAATGACAGTTCTGTTTGAGAAGAAATAATGAACTTACAGGTGTCAAGACTCAAACAGAGCAGTTTTTAAAGTGATGTGACTATTTGTCAGTGTGAACACAGCCCATCACACAGCGTGCACCACAATGAAATGTGACCTCTGATTTAACCCATCTACACATGGAGCAGGAGGCAGCTATAAACAGCACCCGGGGAGCAGTGTAGTACAGTTCCAGTGTAGTATCTGTGTCAGGACTTGAACCTGCAACCCTCCGATCACATGGGCAGGTCCCTAACCACTAGGCTACCACTGCTATCCAGCATGATAGGAAAAGCATGTATACAGCGATAAACACATAGTGAAATGTTCCTTTGCATTTAAATCATTTGGGGTGGTGACCACAGCATGATTGCAGCACACAGGGGGCAACTTAGAATTAGATGCCTTGCTCAAGGGCACTTTAGCTGTGGGTGTTCCTGCTGGTTCGAGGAATCGAACCAGTGACCCTTTGGTCACAAACCACTTCTTTAACCTTCCTGATGATCTGTCAGTCAGGTGTTATTTAGGCTTTTATTAGCACTGCAGTGACACTGATATTGTAGTGGTGTAGTAGTGTGTATGATGCTGGTGTTTACACACTGAGAGTGACTCACCAATCAAAAATGACCCACTAAGAATGATTCTGTGGCGTCTGCCTTTACACCAGCAAGGTGGACCAAGGGAGGGGTTTCTAATAAAGTGGCCAGTATCTGCACTGTTAGTGATTTCTCTGGACATCCTGATTATATTGGACAATGAAACGATTCATGATTCACTAAGTTGACGCGGTTGTTTTAGCGATGAGGTATGAATGAGTTTGTTCATTGGAACTTACAGTGAGTGTCTGAAGTCAGGGGGTGCACATGTGCGTGTGCTGATGGCTGTACTGCACACACACGTGTGCTAAGCTGCTATAAATGCCTGGTCACTGTAGGGAAGGGTTTTCCCAGCTCTTGTCCCGGTGGCCTGATGTCCATTATCTTCTTTTAATCCCTAAGGGTAAATTATTCTCTGCATTTTACCCATCCAAGCCAGTGAGCATGCACTCAGAGCAGTGGACACCACAGTCACAGTGCTCAGGGAGCAGTCGGGGGGGTTGGGTGCCTTGCTCAAGATCACTTCAGCCAGGGTGTTCCTACTAACTCTGGGAAATGAACCAGAGACCCTTGGGTCACAAACCTGTTTCTCTAACCTTTAGGCCGTGGCTTCCCCTACTGATTAATGCACAGGCAGGTGTGAGTTCTGTAGCACTGAAACACCAGGGCAAGCACTGTTTGGTGCTTTCCCTCTTTAGACATACTCCCCAAACCTGGCAGCTAACAGGTGTGTCTGAGTAGGGAAGTCACCAGTGTATTGGACACTGGCTCTTCAGGACCCGATTTGGGGAACCCTGCCATAGAGCATGTGCGCTTATTTTCACGCTGAAAATCAACTACATGATCTGAGCTGGGGTGTGTGCTGGTTTACTGTATTCCTAGTAGTGTGATGTCTTATGTGATGTAAAAGGCTTGTTTTCATAATGTAGCGGGTTCAGTGAGTGTGTTAAGTATGCAGCAGTGATACTTCAGCTCACTGTAACTGACATTAAGAGAGTGTGTGTGTGAGTGTGTGTGTCTATGTGTGTGTGTAATTATTCCGAATTCATAATGAATGAGCTCTTCTGCATGGGGCAAGTTGCTGTTTGTGCTTCGTGACTGTCAGTTTGCATCACAGTAAACAGCCACAGCAGCAGTGTGTTTGTGCGTGTATATGTGCGCAGAGCAGGTCACAGGAGACGGGAAACCAGCGCAGGTGCAGGTGGGAATGTTACGCTGCCACATGCTGAGGCATCAGATGTTTTACACGCCGCGTGATTGTGTTGTTTTGTCTTTACTCTGCTTTAATCCCTCCTTTCTCCCATAGAACCCCGTTCATTCTGACGCGTCTCTAAGAGCCCATATCATGGAGAACCATCTCACGATGGGGTTGGAACAGTTGGTTGCGTTCACTCCACAGTATGTGTGGTCCACTGGAATGGAAACTAACCCATTTTTGAATTTGCTGCTTTTGTGATGCCACCAAGGAACCGTGCCTGTCCTTTCGGCATACAGCAGCTTAGCCCCGCCCATTTGCGTTGGTGTTAAAGGTAGTGTTTCTCAATCAAGCTTAAAATATTTGATCGTTCACATGATTCCAGTTTATAGTGATGCACTCATCTATGCTCTCCTTTCTTTTGTCCTTCCATCCTTCCAGAGAAACCCACAGGTTTCAGTTTTCAAGGCACAATCATATATTCGCACAAAATAAATCCTCTTTTTTCACCCAAGGCGCATGCTGCCAAAATGCATACTGCTAACACTCGTCTATCTAATCCTGTTATTCTTTCTTTCATCCCTCGATCTTCCCATAGAAAGCCACTGATTCTGCTTCTCCTTGAAATTTCGAGCTGAAACAACCAAAGCTTCATATTTTGGCCCAGAGAACAGGGCTGAGTTTCACCTTCAGTCTGGTAGCGCTCAGCTGTCTGAGCCTGCTGTACATTCTTTCCATGTTTTATGTATCATTTCCCATGCTGAGAACTACACGTTCCCTTATAACAGTGCGACCTCTCACACACGCGTATGCAATAAATATTATTAGAAGCATACTGAATTTTTTTGAAAACCGTCCCCACAGTAGATACAAAATAACCCCATTCGGAGGCGGAGCCTGGAGAGGCCAATCACAGTACTGAATATCATGTTTAATATAGAACAGGTTACGCCCACGGTGACCCACTGTCAATAGATTTGATCTATACATGCTGATGATGAACATCATTTGCATAATAGGTGGAGTTCTGTCTCCTGTTTTCCCATAATGCACTGCATATCCTTTTCTTCACCTCTATTGGAAATGAATGGAGGAGATTTTTTATTACTGCCAGTGGATTCAATGCTGTAATGGTTGTGTAGTCACGGTTGGTTTATAAGTGATGTGTGTGTATATGTGTGTGTATGAGACTCTGCATTCACAGCGGATGCAGCTGTGGTGTGTTACTCAGTGCGTGTATATGTGTGTGTCTGCTGTGTGTGCTTTTTGTGGTGTGTGCTTTTTATTCGCATCTCTGTGAGGGGCGAGGACACAGCTCTGTGTTTGTGTGTTTGTGTGTGTGTGTGTGTGTGTGTGTGTGTGTGTGTGTGTGTGTGAGTGATTGTTACAGACGTGGCAGATGCACTTTCCATTGGTGCAGTGTATTAGTTCAATCTCCAGCCTGGCAGTCACACTGACACACTCCATTTGCTTTTCCTCTTGTTTCCTCACCCCATCCTTTTCTCTTTCATCCGCTTCCTCTGCCGCCCTTCTCTCTCTCTCTCTCTCTATATATATATATTATCCCTCCTCTTTCCTTTATCTATCTCTCCTATTTTTTGCTATCCTTTTTTTCTGTCTTTCTCTCTCCCTCTATTTTCTTCCTTTGTTTCTTCCTCTCTTCTTCCTCTTTCTCTTCTCTCTCTCTGATCCTGATCTAGCCTGTATTTTTGTAGATGATGTGGCCACACAGTGAACACACTGTCGCAGAAAAATCTCTTAGATTTGTAGATGTGGTGATATAATGGTTTTCCCGGCATGGCCAGTAAAGCAGAAGGTCTGCAATGCTGTTGTTTTCACAACAGTTGCGATTCGCGAGTGAAAAACCTGGAGTGTATTTTGTGCAAACACAGTCCCAAAACTGGCAGTGGATCTAATGTAGATCAGACAAAATATTCAGAGATGCACAGCTTACATCACGACAAGCCTGCTTTCTACCTTTATCTCTCTCTCTCTCTCTCTCATTTTGTCTTCCTCTATCTCTTTATCTCTCATGCTGTAAAATCACTTTGTTTTAATGACGTAAAACATGTGACTCCAGATAAGAGGTCACCTCTCTGTTCTTGAGGGTCTGCAGCGTTCATGGACGATCCTATGAAAAGCCACGCTGCTGGAACACCAGGTAGACCTCCAGTGGAGTCTTCTACACTGTGTTGTAGCCCTTAATGCTAAAAGACTGAGTCAAACATCTCCAAAACAGCAGGCCTAGTGGAGGGTTGCGGGTGTGCAGTAGTTAGTTCCTACCAAAAGCGAGCCAAGGAAGGACAACTGGTGAATCTGTGTGTGTGTGTGTGTGTGTGTGTGTGTGTGTGTGTGTGTATCTGCACTTCTCCATGAAAGGAGTGGGGTCAGTTATGATCAGGGTTAGAGATTGGAGGCAATTAATACGATCGCCCAGGCCTAACAGCACCCCTGTTTTAGACTTCTTTTCAACGCATGTATAGATGGGATGGTATACTTCACTTGATTTATGCTTTGTTGCACTTCGGGCTGCTCTGTGATATGTTAGGCTGGATTTAGTACAAAATCTTGAGTTACTGTGCTACACTAAAGCTAAACTACATGGACATATGTACCACAGGTCGGACATCTCACCCACTGTGTCTGTCACTTTTGAAGAGTTGTGTGTGTGTGTGTGTGTGTGTGTGTGTTTGGTTTGGCGTGAAATGTGTGTTCTATTAGCCACACATCAAAGTGGCTAATTGTCTCCCAGTGTAAAGTAAAACAGTGAAGTCTTGATTTATTGCCTGTCATGTCTTCATAAATCATAATAAATCACACACAGGACTCGTTCCCATAAACAACAGCTTCTCTTAAAGTTCCCACATCAGACAAGTTCAGCTTCAAATTCACTAATACCTAAAAACAACAGAAAATCAAAGTGCCAGTCGCAGTCACACTGAACTATAGCCAACTGATGAACTAATGAACTAATTAGACTGAGAGAGAAGGAGAGAAGAAGGGAGAGAGAGAGAGAGAGAGAGAGAGAGAGAGAGAGAGAGAGAGAAAGACAAAAGGAGAGATATGGGGAATACGAGAGAGACAGGGAAAACAAGACATATAGAGAAAGAGAAAAAGAAAGAGTGGAGAGAATTTTACAAGAGAGAAGGAGGAGAATGGGGAGAGAGCACAGAGTAAATGGTGGGGGGAAAGAGATGAAACAATAAAAAAAGAATGAGGGAGAGTGAAATATGAGAGAGAAAGAGAGAGTGTAAAAGAGAGACAGAAAAAGAGAAGAGGAAAGAGACAGAAGAGATATACAGTATGAGAGAGGATTACAGAGAAAGCGAGGTGAGGGAAAGAGACACGGATTAAGCATTAGTTAAAAGTCACAGTGACTTGGGAGCCAAAACTGAGAAGAGCTTTAATGTCTGTCCTCAGTTTTTGAGAAGTGGGGTGTCCAGTCGGGCTGAGGACGATGCTCCAAGTTGTTGGTTTGATCATTGCAGATGGGTAAATAGGAGCTGGAATCATTTTTGGCTTTGTGAGCAGCATCAGCGTTTCGAATCTGATGCGGGCGCCACAGGAAGCCAGTGAAGGGTTCTCTGCAGTGGGCTGGTTTGTGAGAAGGTGTACTGAAGACCCGACGTGCTGCTGTGTTCTGAATTAGCTGAAGAGGTCTTGTGGCCTTCAGAGAAAGACCAGAAGGAGAGAGTTGCAGTAGTCCAGTCTTGACTGGATGAGGATCTGAGTAGCGTCATTGGTGAGGAAGGGACAGATTTTCCTGATGTTAGCGAGAGGTTATTAATGTGAGATGAGAACGTGAACCCCCTCATCCAAAGTAATTTCCAGATTCCATGCTTCCATTGTGGGAGTGATGACTGCATTCACAAAGGTGATGGCAAGGTCGGTCGTGGGTATGTGGGTCTGTATCCCCTGAGATGTACAGGAGTTCAGTCTTAGCTGCATTCTCTGGGGCAACTCCATCCACTACGTTTGGGTTGAGCTGGAGTGGAGTTTGTGATGCAGGACTAATCATCCAACATCAGCACATGACCTTACTAACGCTCTTGTGGTTGCAATCAATTCCTAACAGCATCTTGTGTAAAAGACTCCCGGCATAGCAGTGATGTGGTCGGGGGCAAACCTGTGAAGACCCTTTATTTTAAAGGAAACACAGGATAAGCAATGATCTACCAGCTACAGTGCGTACATGTGTGGCCACAACAAAAATACATTCCTTCTGGTGTTTTTGGGGTCTCTACTAATTCAGGCAGAGGAGTCTGGTCCTGCAAGAGTGAAAATGGCTGGGGGCGTGGCCAGCGAGGCTGCCAAATGGGCAGAATTTACAGTAAGGACTTTGGCTCTGAAAGCTGTGTTTACGTCTACAGCAAAGCCTCAGACAGTGCATGCAACTGAGTGGGTGGAGCTACTGAGGCTGAAGAGAGAGAGAAAGAGAGAGAGAGAGAGAGAGAGAGAGAGAGAGAGAGAGAGAGCCAGACAGACAGACAGACAGAGGAAAATGGGCGGATGGAGTGATTAGAAGCTGAGAGAGAGTGAAAGAGTGAGGGGCGGATAGAGCTGTTCTCATTAGCGCTACGTGGACTGGGTTACTGTCACAAAGGAGTCAGAAAAGAGAGATATCACAACACACACACAGAGACACACACACACATTTGCTTTCTCGCACCTCTGCACACACCGCAGATATCATTATCTAGAGCAAGAGATGGAGTTATCGATAGAGGAGCTGAGGGAGCTTCATTTACTCTCTCTGTCTCTTTCTCTTTTTTCTTTCTCGCTCTCTCTCTCTCTCTCTCTCTCTCTCTCTCTGTCTCTTTCTCTCTTTTTTTTTCTCTCTCTCTCTCTCTCTCTCTCTGTTTTTATCTCTCTCTCTCTCTCTCTCTCTCTCTCTGTCTTTATCTCTTTCTCTCTCTGTCTCTCCCTCTCTTTCTCTCTCTCTGTCTCTCCCTCTCTTTCTCTCTCTCTCTCTCTCTCTCTGTCTCTCTCTTTCTCTTGCTGTGTCTCTCTCTCTCTCTTTCTTTCTTTCTTTCTCTCTGTCTCTCTCTCTCTGTCTCTCTCTCTGTAACTTTTGAGAAAACAATAAAAGTTAATGACAATAAAAATGAAAGATTCTAATAATAAAAGTAATATTAAAAAACAAATAAACTCACCATCCCCCTTTTCTCCCTTTTACCTTCTTTCTTCTCTACTCTTTTTTTTAGGCCACTCTACTTTACTGCTTCTTTCTGGCCTTTCTTTTTCTTTCTTTCTCTCTGCTTCCCCTCTCCCGCTTTTCCTTCTCCCGCCGTCTCTCCTTCTTCATTTCCTCCCTCTCTCTTTCCCTATCCTCCTCTGTATTTTCACCCTTCTTTCAGCACCATCTTTCTACTTTCTACATTCTTCTTGCCCTCTATCTCTGTTCTTTTTTCTATCTGCCCTCTCTCTTTCTGCTTTCTCTCTCTCCTTCTTTCCTTCCAGCCCCTCTCTGTTTTTCCTTGACTCTGTCTGCCTCCTCTGTCTCCTTCCTTCTATATTTCTGCTTTCTCAGTCTTTCTCATATCTCCTTTCTTTCTGACTTCTCTTTCTTTCCTTCTCTCTTTTTGCCCTTTCTCTCTTCATATGTCCATCGCTCTTTTTTCTTCTTCTTCTTTGCCTCCCCATGCACACGGTCACAAGGGAAATCTGACTAAAGGGTCTCTCAGAGCTTCGCGTGCACACGCACACACAGGCACGACCAGCAGCTGGTCTGGTTTTGACACCCTGACCAATGGAGAGTGTCTCATGATGCGTTTCTGACTGTGCAGCCGTATGTGTGTGTGTGTCTCTGTAAGGTCTTTGTTCAGAATGACTGTGTCGGTCTGAAGTTCACTGAACTTGATTCAACCGTGTGGGTCATAAACATGTGATATTATTCTCAAAGTGCTCAAATAATGAGAGCATTAAGAACATTTCAGCACATACAGCAATTCCTCTCCGGGTGTGTGGTGTTGTTTCACCGACGTTCAGCTTCAGTAATTAAAAGCATTAAACACAGATCAGCCATAACATTAACACCACCTGTGTGTTCTCACCTCTTTCTGTCATAGTCAGCGTCACTTTTTCACCCTATTTGTACTGCCCCCTGGTGGTTGCTACGGCCCCATTCCAAACACAATTGTCATTTAAAACATCAGGATCTGTAATTAATCTTCTGGTTAAAACACCGAATCGGTGTAACATTACTTGATTCTCTGAACTCCAGGGCACATGACGATTCTATGTGTTTTCGTTCTTTAATAATCTTTTAAAAATGTGTTTTTACATAAACAAGGTGGCGCCATTGCAGGCACGTCACAACCGAAATTGTAAAATCGTTATAAACATCACCCCGTGCAGCGACGGGTCAAACAACACGGCAGACAAGTCACATTCCAACACAGAAACAGCACCAAACACTTATTATCAACATAAAAGAGCAATAGCACCGTAAATCAACTGCTCAACTGGAATGTGTCATAAACCGCAACAGCATTCAATAACAGCTTACCCACACAAAACAAAAACTACAAACTAAACTCAGAATAAAATATAAAAAAGGTTCTTATTTTCAAAATTAAACTTCTTCAAACAGCATCAGTTCTAAAAGTGACGTCTTTGCCTCCGGTTGACCGACACGACTTCACGCAGCACGTCGGGCCTTCAGAATCTGCACATAGGGCCTCTCAGGTGTGCAGGGCAGGTACTGCTGCTGCAGGAGAAAGGTCCTCGTGACCCATTTTATTTGAAAATGAGAAAAGGAGAAGTGCCTTTGGAAGTGATCGTTTTTGCATGCGAGACAAACGACCTGGGAAAGCCAAAGGATATCAACAAAAGTGGCGGCAACGAAGTCGAGTAGTACGACAAACTTAGCCAAGCACCTTAAAAACCGACACCCCCGTATTTTTGAGGAATTTCGAGAGGTCAGTAAAGCTCCGGGTTTAACAACACGCATTATGACAAATATTGGAACGAGTATTAAAGAGTTATGATAAATGTTTACCAGACCGGACACACATTAACATTAACATTAACATTTATCTATTAGCACGTAGTTACAGTCTAGTCGTCTGTTAGCATTCAAGTGTTGGCTAGCAGGTAACGCTAATGTGTGAGCTAAGCAGCTAACGCTATCCATCCTGTCCACCTGAAACGTTAAAATATTATTTTAGTATAATAGATAAATTTTTCTTATCGCGACAAAACCAAATGAAATAACTATTTAGTCAGTGTTTTTCACTTTATCTGCCCGTGGTGTTAATTTTATGGCTGATCGGTGAGCAGTTTTGAGGTACGGCTTCTGTTTTTATACCGCTATTAGTGCTAAAAAGCAGCCCACACTTCTTGTATTGTACTTTTGTCTAATTGTTTTCTGTAACAGAATCAGATGAAAATTGAAGGGTGTGTAAAAGAGACCAGAGACTGGAATAAAAATGTATTTTACTCTTATTAGCTCAACTCAGGTTCTCGCTCTACCTCTTCGTTCACCTCAGATTCTCACTGTCTGTCTCTTTCTCTTGCTCTCTTTCTCTTTCCCCCACTCTTTTATCTCATGCTTTCTAGCTCACTTATCTTTCTCTCTTTCTTTTCCCCTTCTCTCATTGTCTCCCTTCTCTCTCTCTCTCTCTCTCTCTCTGTATCTCTCCCTCTCTTTCTCTCTCTCTATCTCTCTCTCTCTCTCTCTCTCTCTCTCTCTCTCTCTCTCTCTCCCTCTCTC
>JBBPDA010000105.1:8933621-8962283 GCA_037974385.1 Arnoldichthys spilopterus
CTCTCTCTCTCTCTCTCTCTCTCTCTCTCTCTCTCTTTCTCTCTCTCTCTCTCTCTCTCTCTCTCTCTCTCTCTCTTCAGAGGGAATCTGTTTTCCATTGTTGTGCTCAGCGCTCCAGGCTGGATGGTCTTTTTAAGGTTTTTTTATTTGTTTTTTTGTGTTTTTAATGAACGTTTTACCGCTCATGTTTTTATTTTTGGTTTTCCTTACTGCCAAAAACAGGAAAAGTGTCAGCTGCTGTGCTTTGTTTCAGGTCAGGCTAAGTCAGCCGTTTGTTTTAGCAAGAAGAAGCAGAAGTCTGGGGCGGACTGCGATGCTTGTCTGGTTTTTACAGGTTTAGATTGTGTGAGGATTAAGGTTGATTTTATGCTTCAGATACGAGTTTTGATCACTTCGGGAGGGTCTGGGATTATGTGTGTGTGGGGGGTGGGGTGGGGGGGTGGGTGCTGTTATTTTACCATTTCCTGACCTTTTACAATCAGCTGCACTTTTCATTAACAGTAATGATTGTTGACTGTACGGTTTACTAAAGAACTGTTGCAGCATAACTCTCTCTCTCTGTCTCTCCATCTCTCCATCTCTTTCTCCTTCTCGCTCTCTCATTATCTCTCTCTCCCTCCCCTGTCTCTGTCTGTGTGTGAAACAGAAAAGATGACATTTTGTATTGTCGATCTCAGAACAAAACTCCTTAATGCTCAGTGTAAGGTGCGTTCATAGTGAAATATTCACACACTGTAATATTTTCTTTGGTTTTTCTGATGGTAATAATATTCTTCTCACATTTTATTTGTTTCAGCCTCATTATTTTCACCATGATGTTTTATATCGTGAAACAGGATAATGCATCGACTCTGGGACCTGCATCATTCGGTATCATGAGCTAGCAGTAACCAGCCTTGCTCCGACCCCAGGCCTCATTACTGAAAATCAGCAGTTAGAGCCGCTACTGAGCCTCCACGGTGGGAGGGGAGCGTGGAACTTCACTTAAATTGCCACCTTTACTGCGTTTGACAAAGTGACGTTGCTCTCATCTCTTTCTCTCACTTACTCACTATTTCTCTCTCTCTCCTCTCCCTCCTCTCTCTGAAGATCATGAGAATCATCAAAGTACTTGAGATAAGTGAGCTGTCCCCTCAAGCACTTCGCTCTCTCTCTCTCTTTCTCTCTTTCTCTCTCTCTCGCGCTCTCTCTCTCTCTCTCTCTCTCTCTCGCTCTCTCTCTCTCTCTCTCTCTCTCTCTCTCACTTTTATTATGTATAATATATACCTCTGCTACACCTTTGCGTCGTGTGGAAACCCAGCGCGTGAGTTACTGCTGATTCTTTGGGACTTTCGAGCCATAACTCATGGGTTTCTCACAATTCCAACACCCACCCATCCCTCTGCAGAGTTACTGAAGTATGCCACTCGTAAAACTTAATTAATTCAGCGGTTAATTATATAACTCATTTATTTAAGCGAGTGCGCGTGTGACATTAGTCTGGTGGAAATATATAACATGCTGTAATTGTGGAGTGAATGTGCTTTTAAAGAGGTTTTTAATTTGGGCCTTGAGGCAATGGTTGGGATTGGAGCCCCAGTGTGGTTCTAAGCAGCATGAGCTACGCAGTCTCAGCCAGAACGCTAAACCCACACTATTAGCGCCGCAGCCAACATGGCCACCCGCAGACTGACACAAGGCAGGCTTAATATTACTCCGCCAAATTCATAAAATGTGCAGGACATTAAAGTATGAGGTCTTTTTTTTTTTCCTCTTCCTACTGTTAGACATTTGAGAGTCAGCTGTTAATCAGCTGTTAAACTGTAGAGAAGTACCGCAGAACTAAGCAGGGTAACAGTTTTCGCTTTTCATCATTTTAAAGCATTATTCTATATATATGTTTCACATGCGCATATAATATATAGAGTATATATAATATAAAGTAGACAGACACACAGGTCTTTTAGCAGATGGGGATGGCTTGATGAGGTGGTTATATTGAGCTAGTTATGCTAAGATGAGCCATTAATAAAAATCTTTAAAAGTGATATTTAAAAACATAGGGAAAAAAAACAAAAAAAGAAGTAGTTTCGTCAATGACACTGCAGTTGCTAGCAATAAATGAAAGCTAGTTTTCACCAAGCTTGCTTTGTTTAAATGATACCATGCCAATAATAAGTGACTAATGGCATCCACTCATTTTTAGAGACATTAACATATATGGCTGAACTATTCCTATCCTGTTATATGGCTGTACTACTGTCTGCGAGGTTTCACCTAGACAACAATGAGATGAGAAGACTAATGACTTTTGCTTTCACATTCCTTGTTGCTCAGAAAAGCATAAATCTCCTCATCAGTTTCAGTACAGCAGCATATTGTGCTCAGATGTTTCAGGATAATAACATTCTTCTCTTTTTTTGCAGCTAAACTCTTATCTCTCCTTCTGTGTTGTTTTTCGTGTCTACTTTTTTTCTGATATTATTTCTCCCAATAGATTTTAGGACAGTCAACAATTTATTCTCACAAAGCGTCAAGGATTAACATTTGAGCTATAAGAATTTCCTCTGTGGCAACAAATTTTAGGCAAAGCTCTCCAATACTGAAATAATACTGTCCACAAAACTCCAAAGGTGTGCTTAATGAAATCTGTGGCCTTTTCCAAAGATGTTGCATGCTAGGTGGTGGAGTTGCATGAAAAAGGTCACTTTCTGTTGAATTGATAGGCGTGCCAAATAAAACATGCACAGTGTTCCTCTTGCCTCACATTTAGTCAGAGAGTTAATAAGACACAAACTTGGATCACAAGCCTGGTTCCTTAGTTTTGAAATAGAGCTTTGACATATTATGTCACTTCGTGTACCATAGTGACACTGCTTCCCCCCTCATATACGACACTATACCAGTTTGAGTCATGGGGTAAGATTTCTAATGCTACGCTTGCCTACACATGTAGCACGATTAAAGATTAAGATAAGAACATCTGCTCAATGGGTAAATGTAAATGCTGTGTTCCTGGAGGCTTTGCATATTTCCTTGCTTCAAATACACATGGTCCGACTAATCACTCAATTAACAATTAAACAAATGAACCTAGAAGAAATTAATGTAGGAAGGTAAAAATTCCATTTTTCAAAATTAAAGTCCCATGGGCTCGTATCCACCACAGATTGTGTAGAATACCATTCTATACCTGAAAGCACCTTTATTTTGTATATGGTGGGTGACATGTGTCCTTATGTTACCCTGTTTTTTTAACACAGAAAATCATTACACTAAAAGAAGAATGATAACACAGAAAATGAAGAAATTTCAACAATTTGCTCACTTCATTTTATGCTTTATTGTTCCTCAACTGAATAAATGAATGACACCATTCTTCTCCACACCTTCTCCATATTCAACGCATGTCATAAAAGTCTCAGATTTGAGAGTAGGGGTAATCTTAGCTTGACTATCCTAACTGGAAATGTTGTTAGCCATCATTATAAAGTGAATTAGCTGTGGGTGCATTTGTCTCTGAAGCTGAAACATAGTCAGGAACCTTCACTAAGTTAAACTTACTTTGTGAGGCATCACCAAACCAACCACAAAGCTCATTTACAAAAGCCCACATGCAGCAGCAAAGGGTGTTAGTTGTTCTCTTTCCAGTTCTTCTTTCCATTGTCCTCAACTTCACCATTCAAAACGAGCTGAAGGTAAATGGCTTCAGGAACAAAAACAGGCTTGAAGGAAAACAGGCTCTGGGCCAAAAAACAGGCTAGAAAGAAAGCAAACACTGGCGGCTGGATGAAGAAAATGCAGTCGACTAAAACCAGCTTTCTACACACAACCAGTGGCATGGTGTGGTTTTTCAAACAGGGAGGATGGTGCTATCATCCATCCCCCTGTCAGAGTAGCCCAGTCTCATACCTGACTGCTTCCACTCCTCCATAACCAACTGTGATTTTTTTTTTGCCTGTGGACCTCCACAACTTGAATGATGAAACGGCTGTAACTCATCATAAAAATACATTCAGCAAAACATTACTCAGTAATATTAAACACGTGACATCTGTAGACCATGCATGTCTAGCAAAAATGATGTCACTAAATACAGACTTTATAGCCACAGGACTGAAAGGAATCATGATAATCAAAATATGTATATAGTAATAACAACCCCACAAGAGTAGTAACATTAAAATACTGGTAACATAACATAGCATATAGCTCTTTTGAGGTTGCTCACCAAAACTGGATGTTGTTCTATTTAAATATAAATTTTGTAAGCATTTTTCAATAATTTCAATAAAAGTAATAATCTCTCCAACAGATTATTAAAATAAGTATGTTTTACTAAACCTGGCCCCTAAACCTTGCGATGGGCCAGGTGCTTACAAAAACTACTGCAATATAACAGTTGACAAGTGCTATAGTAAAAACTACAGTAAAGACTAAGTGGAACATTTTTTTATTTGGATGACATCTGGTCAGTTATCGGGTAGCAATAGATCATATGTGACCACTAGGTTTATGTGCTGAGGTGGGTGCAGAACAGTTGAGTCTTGAGTCGCTTCTTGAACGTTGAGAGAGACTCATCTGATCTTGTGTCTCTGGGCAGCTCGTTCCACCATTGAGGAACAATGAAGGTGAAGAGTCTGAAGTGGTGCTTGATTCCACGAGTGGATGGAATCTCCAGCCACTGTTCCCTCGCTAACCTGAGTGACCTGGTGGGTGTGTATGTCTATATGAGTGATGTCATGTAGCCGGGGGATGATCCATCGATGATCTTGTAGGTGAGCACCAAGGACTTGAACTTGATTCGAGCGGAGATGGGGAGCCAGTGGTGTCACGTGAGCGCATCTCGCCTTGTTGAAGATCAGCCGAGCTGCTGCATTCTGAATCCTCTGGAGTGGCTTGATTGAGGTTGCAGGCAGACCGGCCAGCAGCGAGTTGCAGCGGGTTTATTTGGTTTGAACTGGAATGGTATGATTTAATTTGATTAGGTCTAGTTTGATTAGAACTGGTGTATTCTGGTATGGTCTGGACTGTGTTGGCCAGGCATTTTCTGCTCTGGTCTAGTCTGGTCCAGTCTGGTCTGGATTCGTTTGGTTTAATATGGTGTGATTTGTTTTGATCGGATTTGTTTTATGTAGTCTGATTTGGTCTGGTCTAGTTTGGTTTGGTTTAGTTTAGTTTGGAATGATCTGGTCTGGTCTGATTTGGTTTTATTTGATCTGGTTTATATGGTCAAGTTGATCTGGTCTGATCTGGCTTAGTTTGATTTAGTCTGGTCTGGTTTGGTCTGGTCTTTTGTGGTTATTTTCTCCATTCTGCTATTTTTTGATTTATATGTTTTCGGCATTTCAAACCACCTATTACCACTTACACTAATGAATGCGCTAATAAAGGTCGTACATTAGTCTGTGGTTTTGAATACAACCATGGTGTATCATCCTTTTCTGTGACCAGTCAGTCCATCCAGTCCAAGCAATGTCTTCTTTAAGAGAGTTATGGGTAAAAAGGAGAAGTACATACAAACAACAGCACACACCTCTATCAATAAAACCACCCTGCTGGCCATAGCCCTGCTTTATGATGTGTTCCAACCCTTACACATCTACAGAGCAAACATCAACAAACACAGTGATTCCTGGCAAACCAAACAGACCAGAAAAAAAACAATACAAAAATACAAAAGTGGAGATACTTGGTTTTCTCTGGACAGAAACTACATCAGCAGATCTATAAAAGATTGTTTGAAAACGTGAGGATTTGAGTGACTGCGTTTGGTTTGGGTTGGTTTTGTTTATTTATTTATTCATTCATTTAAAATACATTTGTACCATGGGTTTGAACAATATGCTATATAATTAACTTATAATTTGTGTTATTGTTTATTAATATTATTAATATTATTATTGTATTTGTTCTCCTCTGGTCTGGTCTACTCTGTTTATTTCTGGTTGGGTTTAAGCTAGAGTCCACTAGAGTTTGTGTTTTTGTAACATTGTGACATCTTGTTGATTCATTTGATCCTCAAAATTATAAATGTCTGTGTTCTTTTACTGGTCTGAAATCATGGAATGATACAAGCATCAAGTTGCACTGATGTTAATGTCATTTTATGATTGGTTGGTGGTTGGTGTGTGGTGAGTTTAACCAATCAGGTTGCAAATACTTGGCCACAGATGTTTTTCTTGGTCCATGAGCCACAATCAGATGTCTCGCTTTTGCTCCTTAGCCTGAGCTGATCAACACTTTTTTTTTTGTTGGCCCTCAGATCAGTTGTTGGTGTGCACCAGAGTGTTCACACCTGTCAAAATGAACCGAACTGAAGAGAAAGGTTTGACTGGTCCCTAAGAAACAAAGTAGGTGTAAAAGTGCTCTCTTGACTCGGTTTGGTTTGGTCAAGTTTGGTCTGGTGTCGTTTGGTATGTTTATGCTTTGGGTGGTTCAGGCTGGTTTTGCACTGTGTTGGAAATAAAGACACTGTGTGGCTTCAGAGAGAGAACAGTGCTAAACAGCCACAGATTTTTCTCCTGTGTCTTGTGTTTGAGGCAGAGAGAAAAAACTACAAAGAAGAAATAGGTGTGTGTGTGTGTGTGTGTGTGTGTGTGTGTGTGTGTGTGTGTGTGTGTGTGTGTGTGTGAAAGTATGGGAAGGGCTGACACAAAACACGCTTTCCTCGTCTTTTCCGTCTTTGAGGATCTCTGAAGCCTGGGGGCAGCTTACAGCTACGCAGCCTGGTCTGAGGAACCAGGAGTCGCTGGATGGAGGGGAAGAGCTAAACTCCAGGGATTATGGTAAATCAGAGACTCAGCTTTGGATACTTTACCACCAGAGCTTCCAAACACACCACTGTGTTTTCAGGCTTATGCATACATGTGTGCGCACGTGTGTGCGGCGTTTCTATATACATCTGTTTAAGTTTGTGTAAACACTGCTGTACTACTGAGTATTAGTGTATGTGTGTGGTGCTTCCTTGGACTTCTGTTTGAGGGAGACCACTAGGTCCCAAACAGCTGAGTAAAAACACATATAGAGGAACATATATATATATATAGAGAGAGAGAGAGAGAGAGAGAGAGAGAGTGAGAGAGAGAGACTTTGATGACAATCAGAAAGCTAAATAACAGTGTCTAGCTGCTCTTGTGAGACCAGTGAGACCACCATCCTGTACACATCCAGTTCAGCCCAACAGTGATGAAAGATCATGAGTTTGTAATGCTAGGACATCACTGTTACTATTTTTTCTGAAGTGCACTAGGACCAGCATCCAGTCACATCCTTAGGGAGATCTATGGGAAGACAGATGATTGTTTTTCTCTGAACAGCAGCACTTATTAGATCTACAAATAATATGGGGTCCCCACCAATCCTGTGCCATCAGGAGCATTAAAGGGCCCATGTAACCTCCCTTTAAAAAAGGCTGGGACATTTTGCAAAATGCAATAAAAACAAGAACCTGATTCTCTTGAGTTTTTATTTATCTTAAAAAAAGATTTTCAGTGTTTTCACTAAACAGCTTAAGTGTATTTTGTAAATATAAACAAACACTCTCAAATTATTAGGCCTGGGGTCTGTTTACCACTTTTTGCTGTTTAATCATTTGGGAACAGAGGAGCTGAATTGCTGCGGTTTTACAAATTGAGTTTTTGCTGATTTTTGCTTGAGACAAGACTTCAGCTGCTCAAGGGTCTGTGGTTTTTGTTCTCTTCTTCATAAGGCTCCATCCATCCATCCATCCATCCATTTTCTAAATCGCTTCTTCCATTTCCGGGTCACAGGGAAGCTGGAGGCCTATGGCGGGGGGACACCCAGGACAAGAGGCCAACCCATCGCAGGGGGAAACACATAGACAGACAACCATTCATACACACATTCACACCTATGGCCAATTTAGAGAATCCATTCAACCTCCTGTAACCTACTGGAGGAAACCGGAGCACTTGGAGGAAACCCACGAATACGGGGAGAGCTTGCAAATTTAGGCACCCGTGGAAAGGCACCCGTGGCCGACCCAGGGATCAAACACAGGGCCTTCTCACTGTGAGGCCAATTGGAAACATATTTGAATTGTTGGCAGACCACTCAAGCACATGCATTCTGTGTCTATGAGGCAACACTGTTGTAGCATTGCATAATGATGTCTGACATTGTCTTGCTAAAATAACAATTAAACCACAGTCACAGAACCATCGGTTTTTACTGTATGAATGCTATATGTATTTATTCTAATATTAGTGTATAGCCACCAGCTAAACCACTTTTAAATATAATTTTTTTCTTGCTCAGTATTACATTTTTTGTTTTTAGTGATTATTATATATATATATATATGGCTTTTAAAGGAGGCCTGTTTCACTATTACAAACTCAGATACAAGACATTGTAAAAGTAACGTTTAACTGTATTTTCTATTTTTTCAGCTGATTAGTTTCATGGTTTAAAGCTATTTACAGATTGCTTGGGATTTTTAGTGCATTCAAGCTGCCTTATGATAAGATTAGCTGTGAATCCAACTCTGCTTCTCATTATCTTCATCTAAAGACCCTTGGGAATAAGGATTATGAAAACAGTTTTGTCGTTGTTTTTTCCGCTCTTGATCACTTCTGACACTGCTATGCACAGTGTTCTTTATGCTTTGTGCTGTGTTGCTTTAGAGGGAGATAGCCATTATGTTGTGATCCCACTGTGGATCTGTGCTCTGTCGGATGAGACGGAGTGTGAAATGGGTGTGACTCCAATTCTGTGTTTACGCCAGCATGGAGAGAAGCGCTTATTTCACACTCTGTGGAGGGTCAGTGGTCCCAGCGGAGAATGGGGTGGTGTTTAAATAGCTGATGCCTTTGATTCCTAATGGTCCATAAGGAGTGAATGCAGATAGATGGAAACGAGGCAGGACAGAGATAGTAGCGCTAGATATATTCGTTACTGAAACAGTTTAGTTCACAGCTGTGATTTCTCTGTTACAAAACGTAAATCTATTGCTGTCTACAAAAATGTCCACATTGCCATGTTTTACGAAATACACATATTTATTAGAAATACTTACAGAAACACCTGCCTTGTGCATCTACTCACTGGCCAATTTATTAGAAACACCCACCATGTCCTTCCACTCATTGGCCACTTTATTTACATTTCTTCATTTGGCTGATGCTTTTATCCAAAGCGACTTCCAAGACGTGGAGCAGAGTAGTGGGACAGTACCTTGCTCAAGGGTACCTCAGTAGTGCCTGAGCCGGGACTTGAACCTGCAACCTTCAGGTTCCCAGCACAGTGCCCTAACCACCAGGCCACCACTGCCCACTGCCCACTTTATTAGAAACACCTGCCTTGTGCACCTACTCACTGGCCACTTTATTAGAAACACCCACTCTATCCTTCCATTTATTGGTCACTTTATTATAAACACCCACAATGTCCATCCACTCAGTGGCCACTTTATTAGAAACACCCACTCTATCCTTCCATTTATTGGTCACTTTATTAGAAACATCCACAATGTCCATCCACTCAGTGGCCACTTTATTAGAAACACCCACTCTATCCTTCCACTCAGTGGCCACTTTATTAGAAACACCCATCATGTTCTTCCTCTCACTGGCCACTTTATTAGAAACACCCACTCTATCCTTCCACTCAGTGGTCACTTTATTAGAAACACCCATGATGTCCTTCCACTCAGTGGCCACTTTATTAGAAACACCCATGATGTCCTTCCACTCAGTGGCCACTTTATTAGAAACACCCATCATGCCCTTCCACTCACTGGCCACTTTATTAGAAACACCCCCCTTGTTCTTCCACTCACTGGTCACTTTATGAGAAACACACATCTTGTGCTTTCACTCATTGGCCATTTTACAATCTGCACACTAGCAAAGTAGAGCTAGAGGGGAGGGGTTTCTAATCAAGTGACCAGTGAGTGTAATATCTACACAACAGGCTGATTTCACACTGCACTTCACACTACATCTCCTTATTTCCCATCCACTTCCTGTGGTAAGCCCTTGGGTCACTTGCCAACAATGTTCATTTGCCCGGTTCACAGCACCAGTGTCACAGAGGACATGGACAGACACACAAAAACACACACACACACACACACACACACACACACACACACTCATACATTGAAAAGACTATGAGGGATGTGAGCTGGGATTGACAGCTTGTGTGGTCCATGCTGAGACAGGGTAGAAGCAGGTGTTTGGAAAGCCTCAGTATATTTGTCATTCTCTACAACGCGGCAAACATCGAAAAATCACCTAAGCTCGGTAGCATCATCTGAAAGGGGGACACCTGGGGGGTGGGTGGAGTTTTGAAAGTTCTAAAAATACACTAGTGCACCTGTTGACCCTGACTTTTTTGCAGGTTTCTCCCATATTGCAGCCTTCTTTCCCACTATTTCACTGTTTAATATGCTGCAGGCCGGCTGACAAACACCCCCCCCCCCAAGACCAACAAAAACAAATTTCCCATTGAAAACCAAAAGCATTTCCCCATCAACAATCGAACAAACCAATGTCGACAATGGACAGCCCGCCCCAAAAAGTATTATGAATGTTACCCCCAGTTGACAAATAGAACCCTGTACAGTTGACAAAGAAACCCCCCACTGACAAACATAACCACCACCAGAGGTGAAAAGTGAAGCCCAGTGTTGCCAAATGAATCCACTTACCTCTAGTGTCCCTCGACCAGACGAACCCCCCAATTTTTTACCACATACCACTTGTCATCTGGTTGAGTGGCACATGCTACAGAGCACGACAAGGACAATTCCACCCCCATCTCATCTCATCTCATCCTGCCTCCTCTCCTCCTCTTCCTTCTTTGACACTGTATGACCTGATATGAGTTTGTATTCTACGTGTTAACCGTGTGTTTACATAGGGCTATTTGCAGTACTGCTGGGCTTCTTTCACAGTGTGTGTTTGCAGAGCAAACACTTTGATTTCCACACACAACCAGTGATTTCACACACAGACTCCAGCTGTGATGTAAGACAAGGTAGTGGATGCATGCACACACACACACACACACACACACACACACACACACTTGCCTAAGCTCAATAGTGCTGTGAGTAGGAGCTGGTTGTGGTAGTGGAATAACTGGACTGTTGATTTGAGGAAGAGAGAGCGAAAGCTCCTGAGCTGTTGCGAACAACAATTGTGTTGAGACTCTCTGTCTTCTGCTCTCTATTTCTCTCTTTTTCACTTTCTCTGCTCTCTTATTCCTATCCTCTTTCTCTCGCTTTCTGTTTGTCTGTCTCTCTCTTTCTTCACTCTTTCTTTTTCCTTGTCCACTCCCTTACCCTCTCTTTTTTGCTCTCTCTCTCTATTTCTTCACACGTTTTCTATCTTCCTCTTTATTTTATCTTTAGTTTCTCTCATTCTTTCTCCATCCTTTTCTCTGTGTCTTTTACTTTCTTTCGTTTTTTCTTTCTTTCCCTGTGTTTACAGCTGCTGTTCAGTTACGCACCCGGTGGACGTGTGTGTATGTGGCACAGCAGAGTAGAGAAAAGCACAGGAGTGTCACACTGTGGGTCTCTCATTGTGGGTCAAGCCTGTTGTTCCTCAGAAAGTGCTGACCCACATTCACCGTCAAGAGTGAAAGCCAAGCATCCTTTTTTCTTTCCTTTATGTTTTCCCTCATCCCTTCCTGTTTGAAACACATCATCAGGTGCATCTTTGCTGTGTCTGGAGGTTGAAAGAAGCCACTGCTATGCCTGGCGTTTGATGCAGGACTGTTGTTTGGACAGAGAGGAAGCAGAGAGGAAGTTTTTTAATTACAAGTGGATAATTTAGGCATCAAGCGAACCGTCAGGACTTACAATTGATGTGCTAAAATGGCAGGTCTTGTGGAGTATTTCGCAATCTGTGTTTTATAACTAAGAGAAATGTGTTGGACACTTTGTAGCACTCACTTCAGTGTTGACCTGTGCAGCTCTAATGCTTGATTGTTCCTGTGTCTTAGAAGTTGCTGTGGAGCTTGAAGCATCAGCCAATCGAATAAATGTAAATAAATCTAGGTTCCAGGTATGCAGAGGTTAGTACCTACCAAAAGTGATCAAAAGAAGAAGAACCGGTGAATCCGGTGATCTGGTGATCAGGATCATGGGCACCCAAACTCATCAATGCATCTGGGGAATGAAGGCTGGCCCGCCTGGTCCGATTCCAAAGAGAAGCTCCTGTTGCACAAAATGTTAAAGCTGACTCTGATAGAAAGGTGTCAGTAAAAACACAGTGCGCCACAGCCAGAGCTGTTTTGGCTGCATGAGGGACCTACTCAGTATTAGGCAGGTGGTGTTAGTTCTATGGCTGATGTGGTGTATGTACCACAGTGTAAAAGTGTTTGTGTAGATTCAACAGGATTCCATTCTACCAAACTTTGCTTCTTTTCTGACTGTTTTTTTAGAGCCAATTCCTCCAATATCATGACCTCCTCTGAAATACACCCGTACATGATTCTTTCCTTCTCATCTTTTCAGAAAATGCAAATTATCGGTCATATAAGCATCTATAAAATTTATAATAGCAGCCTCTCTGCTTTTCTTTTTTTTTCTTCCTGCCCTCACAGGTGTGCATAAATTCACCATGCCTGAGTGTTTCTGTGCCCAAACCACCCGTTGTGTTTTCTCTTTCATGTCGCTGCTGTTAGATCTCTACGGTCTTCTTACAGTTTTGAGATCATCTCCTCTCAAACGATGACATCAGCACTTTCACTCTCACAACTTTCTCTAATACATCCACTGAATACCACTGCATAAATCATCCTCATATAAATCATATTTTTGCTGAAAACCACATTCATACTGTTCTCAGATATCAGCTTTTATTATTCTTTGCATTGCTTTTTCGTCTTAATTGCATGAATGCGATTCTTGCGTTGAGCTTACGTTTACAGAGCAGCTGACTCAAACCCCAAGATACATTCTCGTTCTGCACAATAAGCTATTTAGGCTTGAAAATGCCTTAAAACATCTAAAAATGATATACATGCTATGGACAAATAAGTACACAGAATAATGAGATGTTTAGGACTGGATTCCCAGGACAATAACCTGCAGAACTAAACACATACTCTGTTTGCCTCCAGTTGAGCCATACAATCAAATACTACATAAACTACTCCATACGTGAGGACAGCTGTCACTGTAGAATAGTTATTGTACCAGTGGGTTGAGTCAAAGTCACTTCAGTGAAATAATAACACAATGTTACATAATGTTCCTGGCTTTTAAGCATAGGTTCAAAGCCTATGTTAAAACGGCTCTATTCATCACAAAATTCATAATTGTATGACCACTGGCCATGTATGCCAGCAGCAATTGTTCACCTTACTTTCAAGAGTTTTCTTGCAGTGTTCACATGAGAAATTAAGTCCCCCTCATTGATCCCCGACTGGCATACCGAAGTATGCTTTGTAGGCCTTGCACATCTTCACAGATGCTTTACAAAGTACTTTTTTGCTCTCGTCTTAATAAACTGCCCATAGATGTAACAGTATGCATCTGCTGGGTGCAAGCAACCTCTTGATGCCATCTAAATTAAATATTGCTATTCACTGTTCTCTTACTCTGCAATAACAAAGTGAAATGTTGGTTTAAGGCGCCTGTACTTTTATACTTTTGTGGATACCACTGGACAGTCCCATAAAGTTCTAGAAAGTTCTAAAAGATTACAGAAAGTTCTAGAAAATGTTGGACAATTCTAGAAACATCTGGCCAGTTCTCAGTTCCAGAATATTCTGGAAGTCTACTTAGCATTTAAAGTGAATTGAGAATGTTCTTGAAAATACATTTCAAAATGTCATTATCCTGCCCACAGAAGCAAAGTTTTTGTGGAACAGCAGCCGTTTTCTATTGATTTTAGGCATAAGGGAAAACACTCTTTGTACCCAGGAACAGAAATGAAATAGAACTCTATTGCATATTGTAAATACAGTTACAGTTCCACAAAGTCAAGTCAATTTTATTTCTGTACCACTATTTACAACTGACGTGGTCACAAAGCAGTTTTACAGAACCTGGGTCTGAACCCTAGTGAGCAAGCCAAGGGCAACAGGGGCAAGGAAATACTTTCTAAGCTGGAGGAAGAAACAAGAAACTTTGGGAGGAACCAAGACTCAGAAATCATGTATATGTTTTCATTTGCATGCACACAGTCATACCAGTGACACAAATACTACCATGGCAGTATCACTGCTTTGCTGAGAATGGGCCACTGCTCACAGAATTTCTGGTCAACAGTGTTCCTATGGTAAGAAACTGACCAAGGTGGACTAATAAGGCAAATGGAGGTCATAAAGTGGCCAGGGAGTGGATGTAGAAGGTAGGAGTTGTCCATAAAGGGGTATGGGCTTGTTTACGAGCAGCATGCCCATAAAACCAATGAAGCAAAAGGACATCTTGTAAAAGGCACATAATTACACACCTCCACTCTCATGCATGACAGTCTTGTTGCTGACATTTTCTTCCATTGTTGTTTGGTGCACTGGCGGCAGCAATAATGGAAGTGCTTCTGCCAGTGGCTGACTGTGTCTGAGATCCAAAGAACAGCATCTTCTGACACAGACGAAAGAGACACTCAAGAACCTTTAATACAGACATGCAGTACATACAGTACAAAGCAAAGTCAGAGACCAACCTTTCAAATATTTACTTTCTAGTCAAAAGTAAATGTAATGCGCTTGAAGTCATAAGTCACCTTGTGTTTTTCATTGGTTTTCTAAAACAATGCATATTTTAATGATCAGTTACTGTTTATTGGATGGTTTATTGGTGTGTAGGTGGGTTAGGGAAAATTGTTAAGCTATTAAATGTTAAAATTGTTAAATAACATTGTTAAATGTTAAATTTTGAAAATAAATAGATGTTTTGTGCTAAAATTTGCAGGGAAAAAGATTTAAGAGAGTTCCCTGTTATGGATGTTTACTTATTTTTTACTTAGAATCCAAAACATGTATTAGTCCTAAAGCTTTTGCTTTTGCGGACCCTAAAAACTCAGATTCATGATTCATGCCTATATTCAAAGCAGACTTGATTACTGTAACGCACTCCTTACTGTCTTCCCTAAGAAAAGCACCGAGAGACTTCAGCTCATTCAGAACTGCAGTTCAATATTAACCAGAATTATGAGGTGAGCGCATTATAAGGATCAGCCCAGTCTCAGCCACTTTGCACTGGCTTCCTGTAACATTCAGAGTTCATTTTAAGCTCCTCCTCTGCATATACAAAGCAATAAATTGACTCAGACCAGCACATTTACAGTGATGCTAAAATCCTTTAGCACATTTCTTTATACAGAATAGCTTTAACTCACAGGCTCGAACCATGATACTACCACCACCATATTTCACAGATGGAAAAGGTTTTTATGTTGGATGGCAGTGCTTTTCTTCCTGCAAACATTATTTTCTTTGTCTAATTTGTTCAACTGAGTTCTCTTTTATTCACTTTTAGGTTATTTTTAGGGTTTCAAGCACAACTTTATGTAATCTGCTAAACATTTGAATTCCACCATGAATGTCTGCTTGTGCTCATTAAGAAACCGCTACACTGTAGCACTAGCAATGACAGCCAGAAGCTGTATTACCAACTCTGGCAGAATTATTGCTTCCTTTTCACACATTTCATGCATTGTACAGTGCTTATGCTAAATGAGAATTCCACCAGTTTTTCAAAATCATTGCATTAAATGTTCTAGATGTAAACAAAGCCCTTCAGAGTAGGTTTGTGGTGAAATGCTCCATTTTAGAGAACTCTTACTGAGTCAGAGTTATTCACAGTGATAGAGAATGAAACCAGACATCTGAGGCGTTTAATGTCCGTAAAAGCTAATTCACAGACAGTTATTAAACAAAGTGTTCATGATAACTGCCTGAAAATATTGTTTCATTAAAATTGAGAAGATCTTGGTCTAAAAAACATTTTTTAATTCCATTCATGGTGAAGGGGTAGATGCAGGATGATGTGAGGCAAAATAGTTCCCAAGGAAAACACATTTTGTTAAGATTTGCCACTATTCTTCTATCATCAGCATTACTCAAAACATAAGGCATGTGTAGATTCAATGGTGGTTGTGAGCAGTAGATAAAATGGCTTTGTTTTGTAGATGTTAAGAACCTGGTTCCATTTGCCACCACTGTAGAGAAACCTGATTTGGTTTGTTTCTTTTTTAATGAACCATTACACACAGAACTATGATCTCAGACACCAGATACCAAAACAATAACACAATAGCAGTAAGATTCATAAAAATAAAGAGTCTAATCATTAAATCAGATTAAGCAACTCATCTCAATGACTAATAATCAGAGGTAATCTCAGAATAGCACTAATGAGGATTAAACCCATAAGTAGATTCAATTTGGTTCACTGCAGTCTCCATGACATCCAGGCAAGGTTTTCAACTGCATTCGAAACTGAAAGTGAAGGGGGGGCATATACAAAAGCTATGTATCTTCACTTCATTGACTCCTTTCTTTGCATTAATTTTTGAAGTGAATGAAAATGAACCACTTTACGTTAATAGCTGGTATAGTGACTCACATCAGGGGGTATACTATGAAGGGAGTTCATTAAGAGGGGTTATTGCCTGAAGTCAGGGTTGAAAAACTCTGATTGCCTTATTGCTATTAAAACTGTTCTACGATGGTGTTTAGAATGTTGGTTAGCAGATTCAGCCTTAATCAGAGTTTCTGCATGTTCACATAAGGGCATGGTCAAAGGCAAGCACAGCTTGAATTATAGCAAAAGCTCTGTATTTCTCTGGGGAGGAACGTACAATGATAATTACTGGGTATGAAGTTTAGGAGTACCCTTACTGGCAAGTCCAACACCCTGGCAGTCAACAAAGCCAGGGCAGCTTGTTGGCAGCACATTCCCAACAGAGTCAAGTAAGAAAATTGTTCTTTGTGTATGTTCTCTATTTTGTCTGGCAAACTCTTATTTTAAATATGACTGAAATATATAATAAACATGTAAAATACTCTAAATATGTCAAAACATCTAAGAACATTTAGTTGCAGCAGACCCATGGCCTACATTTTTGAAATTGAAACATTAGTCACTGCTATTGAATGTAGAACGTCTCGCAAAAGCACATGGACTATACTATAGGTCTGTATGAGTGTGATGCTATTGCATCAAGAATAACATCATTATAACCATCATTCTAGCCGCAACCCCATCAGAAAGTCAGGCTGAAATAGCATACATTATTAGTTCTCACCATTAATACAGACAGATTGACCCATTTCATCACCTCTACATCTATTTAATGTCTTTAATGCAGGTTAACAGGCAATTTGTTAGATTTGTATGAGTGGATATTTCCTGTTGTACATGTATTAAATGAGAACTGTCAAGGGAACAAGCCTTGGAATTGACAAATCAATTACGCTCTTTCAGAAATTAGAGCAACCATCTTCACTCATGCCCCCTCCACTGAAACGCTGGGAGAGGTGAAAGAGTATTGCTTACTTTTCAAAGGATTTTTCTTATGACAATTTACACTAATGATGCAGAGTCCCGCATGCAGTGATTTTTCTGTCAATGTGTTTTGCTCTGCAGATTTGACTCTACAAAAGGATACTAGAACTGGATTGTAATGGGAAAAAATGCAGATAAAAATTTTTATTGGAAATTGAAACGCTTGAACATGACAAGTTTTGTATTGCTATAAACTGACAGATAGTCTGACTTATAGTGATTATAATGGGAATGCTAACAGGCTATCCTGCTAATAGTCCCCTTAAAAAATACATTGTTATAACAATACACTGATGAGGTAAAGGCTGGTCCAGTCTGCCCAGATCCCACAGAAAAGCTACTCTGGATGAAAAAAACGAATGCTGACTCTAATAGAAAGGTTTCGGTACACACAGTGCACCACAGTCAGAGCTGCAGTACGAGAGGTACCTACTCAGTAGACGAGTGGTCAAAATATTATGGCTTATTGTTTTATATGGATCGCATGACAAGTGAATGGTATGTTCTGAAACGAACATTTAAACAGTGTATCAAACACTGTTTGGCTTGTGATCATAATTTAGCACTATGTGGTATATACTGTAAAATATTCAGTAACTGCTGTGCATTCAAGCCCAAAAAAGCTGTTTAGCTTTATCTCAACTGCCAGAGCCCAGCGTTATCTCTCAACAACCATGTAAACAGCTGAGAAGGTTGGGAGTGGGGGGTAGTAATGGGCTTTATGTTTCTGTTATTCGTGCAGGCTTTAAATAGCTAATTAGCTTCGCTTTGGAAACACACAAAACAGCGTCAGAATCATTTAAAGCAAGAGAAACGCATCATTTGTTGATGGTAAATAAACACTGATCACCATAGCGGCCTGGGCAGATGATCAGCGGAGATGGTTGGTTAGTTAACAGGAACATGTCAAACTGGAGTATGAGCAGTGGAAAAAAACAGCATGTCAAATTGTCATTTTTTCTAAGCAGATTAAGGGTAAAATAGAGGAGAATGGTTCCATACAGTACCAGCTTTTTGGTGCTATATGAACATTTTTTTAAAAACATAACATGCTTTTGGATCTACCAGTTCTAGGGATTATGGCTTATGGCTTGATTTTGCCATTGTAAAAGACAAAAATGACTTTAACTATCCTACTACTCTTCATAGCTTTCCCCTATATGGACTGGATGCAATACCTTACTTTCACTGTATCTCCACCTACCTTATAGGTCCACTACATAGGTGTACAGTTACAGACTGTAGCCCATCAGCTGCATGCCCACCTCCAGCCAAGTACTTCCTGCACAGGTCTGTGGTTAGAAACCAGCTTTAGATGAAACTGCCAACTGTCCACCTGCAAGGTGGAGCTACAAAGTAGGGGTTTGACCAGACTTTCGCCTGAAGTGGTTCATCTTATTGACCTCATGGGCCAAAAGTACACCTACAGCCAGGAGGGACGTAATCAATTAGCAAGTTTTCTAGCTCATGAGTGTGTTTGGATTCAGCCACAAACAACTACCATATTTCCTATGGGTGGCTCTCTGCAGGTTGTCTTGCAGTCAATACAGTTCAATACCCCTAGTGCCAGGGTGTGCAGGCTTGCAGTGTTGTTTATTTCACAAAACCTTTCAATCACTCTGAAAGCTTTTTGATTATGTCCCAGGGCATCGCAGCCATTTGCCTGGAAATGAGTTTGTCCATCAGGAAGCCACATTTAGAGCTATGAAATGAAGACAGGCCTATTATTAGGCAAAGGCAAAAAAAAATGCAACCTTAATATTCCTCTTTGGTCTTTTCTCTCCCTTTGAAGGAGGATGTTACTATGCAGTTCTGATAGACCTGCTGTTTAATGCAACCTCTCAAGGCTAAATTATACCTCTATGAAGATGATCGCGAACATATCACCATCTCACCACAGAGCAGGGCATCATTGGTAATGAAAAATTTGGTGTTATTAAAGCTCTCTATATCTCTGCTCTAACATACAGTCGGTTACTGTGAACGAGAATTTCTCTGCACTTAAAAAAAGGTAATTGATTGAGGAAAAATGGTAAATACTTATATAAGAGGTCATCAGGCAGATGCTGAAACACCGGACAGGCAGTGGAGGCCTAGTGGTTAGGAACTTGCCCTTGTGAACAGAAGGTTGCAGGTTCAAGTCCCAGCTTGGGTACCAGTGAGGTACCCTTAAGCAAGGTACTGTCCCATTACACTGCTCCCTGGGTGTGTTGATAGCTGCCACTGCTTCATGTGCGATGGGTTTAATGCAGAGGTCACATTTCGATGTGGCACACTTTTTGTAACTGTGTTCCTAAAGTCACTTTCACTGCTTCTATTGTAAAAAAAAAACAAAAAAAAACTATTTACGTGTAAGATATCTACTTTTAAACTTTATACAGATATATACATTACATATAATACATCTAGTGTAATACACAATTAATACATCCATTTTCCAAATTGCTTCTTCCATTTTGGGTCAGGGGGGAAGCTGGAGCCAGTCCCAGCTGACTACAGGCCTAAGGCAGGGTTCACCTAGGACTGGAGGCCAACCCATCACATGGCAACACATAGAGAAACAACCATTCTCACACACGCTCACACCTACAGGCAACTGCAAGTATCCAATCAACCTACTGTAAGCCCTAAGACAGTGGGAGGAAACGGGAGTACCTGGAGAAAACCAGCATGAACGCTGGCAGGGCTCCACACAGAAAGGCACCTACGGCCGACACGGGTATTGAACCCAAGACCTTGTTGCTGTGAGGTGACGGCACTAACCACTGCACCACCATGCTGCCCCACAATTAATACATACTAAATTAATTTGGTTTACGTTTTGAATCAACTTATGACAAGTGTATTTAAATTGTAATTGAGCTGATTAAAAATATCTTATGCATAAAATAGCAATTAAGCATAAATCAGCAATGTTAAGTAGTTAAATGTGTCAAAAAGGTTAGCACCATTGTAAAAGGTTCTGGGTTCGATTTCTATAGAGGGTGTCCATGTGGAAGCTTGCATGATCTTCCCGTGTCTGTCTGGCTTTCTGCTGGGATCTCCGGGTTCCTCCCACAGTCTAAAGACATGTACATCTGGTAGACTGGATATGTTAAATAACTCAGGTGTGTCTGTGAAAGTGAGCATCTGTCCTGTGATGGACTGGCGACCTGTCCAGGGGTTTTTTTTGCCTTCGTCCTATGAGTGCTGGCATAGGCTTCAGCAACCCTGTTTGAGCAGATGGCTTGGATAATGAATTAATAAAATTGCACTGCTTCAGATGAACAGTTCTGTACTTTTTGTAAATGTGAACGAATTCAGTTATCAAAGCTGTTTAATTGCATAGTCATATATTGAGTTCAGTCTGCTGAATACTATTGGCATACTGTCAAGCTGTGTGCTTGGCAAACTGCCAAGTTCATAGTTTAAGAGTGCCCATGTCTGCTACCTAACACACACACACAGTTTCTGCTGATTGCCCTTGATGGTGTATGGACGTTGTTGAAGGACGTTCAGAGATACAGATCTAGGCTGTTATGTAACAGAAAGGTGGACGTTCATCAGTGCTACTGTAAAAGCAAAGCACAGTCTGTAGAAGCCCAGGCAACATCTGCCTCAAACAGTTGCTGTCATTTTCTGAGCTCTTGCTCATATGAATAAAAAAGGAAAAGGACACTTTTTTCCTTTTGATGGCAAAAGTTATAATGCACAGTTCAGTAGAAACATTCAATATACACAAAAAGCAGTAGGTGTCAATATATACCTTCACTGTTTATGCAAATACATCCCAAAATCTTGCATTTTCAGCAGATAACTGCTTGTTTTTGTTCAGTTTCACAGTTTCTCCTACTGAAAGATGTTTCTGTTGCAGCGATCCATTTGCTTTTCTTCTCTTTTCTTAAGCTTTGAGCTGTCTGGGAAAACATTACTCCCATTACCTATTGAATCAACCAGTCAACACAACGGTTCTTTCCCATTTTACATGTGTCTTGTGTATGGCATTCAAGCTAGACACTATGCTGCAACTCAATAAAAGCTTTCTGCCACTCAGTGGGTGTAGCAGCAGTGACCTCTGCCTACTGAGAGGTCACATGCATACCCTTTATAAGTGATGCAGCCCTGATGTTTGATGTCAAGAGCCAAATGTTTTGTGGCTTTTTGCCCTTTAAACTGTAAAAACAAATCTGGCTGTTTGAACAAAGCCTATGCAATCATAGGGCTTTGACCCACTAGCTCATGTACAGACGGAGGTCTGTTGAAGTCTTGTAAACAAAATGTATGACTCTTTGGTCTGAAACGACATTTTTCAGGCTTGTTTAAGTAAAACATTTGTGTGGGTCAAAGTTCTACTAATTTGTTAATACTACTCATGCACATGTCTCCCAAGCGAGGGGGTGGTTTACTTATTCCAGTCAAAGGAGGCAGTGGGAAATGCAGCAGGGTAGAGATCTGAGTGAAGCAGACGAAGAGCAAGCAGATTTAAAAGAGATGGTGAATGAACGAAAGAATGAGTGCAATGGAAAATGAGTCATCTGTGGAAACAGAATGGGAAGGAAGGAGAAATAAAACCGCTTGTATCAGAGGCTGGGGAGGGGCAACACACTCATGAACAGTGTGTGGGGCACTGAAGTGACCAAAAGTTCACTAATTATTGTGGGTGTTGTATATATTGTAATATAATACAATACGCCAATCAGCCATGACATTAACACCACCACCCTAATATTAAGTAGATTCCCCTCATGCTGCTGAAACAGCTCTGACTGTAGTTCACGGTGTTCTAATCCCTTTTTTATCAGAGTCAGAATTCACTTTTTAAACCACAGTAGCTCTTCTGTGGAAATAGACCAGAGGGGGGTAGCCTTAACTCCCAACATGCATCAGAGAGCCTTGGGGGCCCATTGTAATGAAGTTGTTCTATCACTATGAGTAATGTAATGAATCACAAAAGGTACACAGCTAAGTATAGATGAAATACCCAAGTCTGGTTTAAAGCTTAATTTGTAAGTTACTGATTGTTTAAAGAGCCATCAAAAGGGAAAAAAAGTAAACTACAGTAAAACAAATGACTAATTTAGTCTCCTGCCTCTTAGCATCTTCAGACTCTTTACCTTCCTCAATGGTGGAACGAGCTGCCCAGAGACACAAGATCAGCTGAGTCTCTCTCAACATTCAAGAAGCGACTCAAGACTCAACTGTTCCGCACCCACCTCAGCACATAAACCTAGCGGTCACACACAAACTACTGCTCCCAGACACACACAAACTACTGCTCCCAGACTACCAACCAGACGTCATCCAGAAAATAAGTTTTTAGTTTTTATTGTAAATTTTACCCTGGCACTTGTCAATTGTTCTACTGTAGTAGTTTTCGTAAGCACTTGGCACATGTATCTATTGCTGTTGTTGCTCTTTGTAGCTAGTGTAAGCACCTGGCATATGTATGTAGTTAGTGTAGTTGCTCTCTGTGGTAGTATAAGAACTTGGCATAAGTATGTATCGAAGTTCCTCTCATGGTAATTTAAGATCTTGGCGTGTTTATTTATTACAGTAGTTGCCCTCGGTAGTTGTATAAGCACTTGGCGTATGTATGTACTACAGTAATTACGTCTGTTAATTATTTTATAACTACGAGCAATGCGTTGGTCTCCGTGTAGCACCACTCTCAGTGTTGCTCTATGCAATGCGATCACTTGATTGTCTCCTCTGTCCTGGAAGTCACTTTGGATAAAAGCGTCAGCCAAATGAATAAATGTAATGTAAATGTAGTCTAAATGTTTAATTGCATGGTATTAAAATGTAAAAGCTTGCAACCAAAATGGTCTAGGAACTATCTAATTACTGTTTCTGTAAGAAATGTACTCACCTGTGGTTGTTTCTAAAGAGGAAATGTTGGAAATGTTCATGAAATTTAGTGAAATTTCCCTGTGCAAGATATATATATCATCATATCACTTCCGGTTTGTTATATATATATACTTATGTGTATATGTATATAAATATTTAGATATTAAGGTAAAACAAATTTATCAAATCAAATAAATATAATTTTTCACAAATTTAACTTCAACTTGGAATACCCCATGTGTCTCTTTCCCCTAGCACCACACCCATGACCCTGTTGCTGATTCAACAGTTGTCCTTCCTTGAATCACTTTTAGTAGGTACTAACTATTGCACACCTGGAACACTTCACAATGTCTGCCGTTTTGGAGATGCTCAGGGTCAGTTGTCTAACCATCACAACAAGTCCCTTGTCAAAGTGGCTCAGATCCTTACACTTGCCTATTTTCCCTGCTTCTAGCACATCAACTTTAAGAACTGAACTGTTCACTTGCTGCGTACTTCATCCCAACCCCTTGACAGGTGCCATTGTAATTAAATAATTATATAGTCAGTATTGCTTGCTTTACTTGTCAGTGGTGTCAATGTTATGGCTGATCGGTGTATAATATAATATACAGTGATGGCTGAAAAAATTTGAGCATTTTCAAAGCTAAGAAATGAATTTTTAAAAAATCCAAATATTCATTTATAATGGTTACGGTAATGGTAAAATAATTTTCAAAAGTTTGTGCACCCCTTGTCAAATTACTTTTTTTTATTTTTCATACATTCATCTGCTTTTCCTAACCAGGGTTGCAGGGGGTGCTGGGGTCTATCCTAGGGCTCCTAGATTGGAGGGCTAAGAAACCATGGACAAGTTGTCAGTCCATTGCAGGGCAGACAAACATTCACAATTTCGCATCTTCAATTAACCTGCGGACTGTGGGAGGAAACTGGAAATGCAGGTAGAAACGCACCATTCAAACTCATTACATGAAGGTCCCTGGCTTCAATCAAACCCACAGAGGGCACACAGCAAACCACTGCACCATTTTTGGTGGGCAAACTTTTGCACATGACAGTATAAACAGCTAGTTATGTGCAGATGGCAGATGGAGAACATTTGAGTAATTTCAGTTTCTTTAAAATATTATTAAGCATTCCCTGTGATATCCCCTATGTGCGCTGTCTGCTTCCCAGTATAGCTGAAATCAATACCAAGTGGTACATGGTCCAGTGGAGTCCGTTTGGTGTGGAGTTTTTTTTTCTCAGTTTCTGACTGGTGGTCCACCTGAGAATGCCCATCTCTCACCTGCTGTCATAACATGTAATGAATATTCCCTGAGTCATTACTCCTAGTGATTTGCAGCCAGCTGACTGGCGTGGAACTCTCAGGAGGATCCTGCAGCGATGTCTGAAGTGCTCTCTGTGAACCTGAGCTTTCCAGTTTTACACAGAAGCCTGTTTGTTTTCTATCTTTAATGAAGATGATGAAAATAGCGCCAATCCTCCAGTGCTCCGAAGGAAAAAAGAAACCAGTTGTCTGCGTTTTCTTTGAGTCCTTCTTTTATTCATCATTTCATTCATTCTGATAATCTGGCATTATACATAAGACAGGTGGTGGTTCCTGCATGGGTTTGAAAATTGGACTCAAATTATCATGCAACTGGTTCGTAGGTTCTTCAAAAGCAATATCTACAAACAAGAGTTGCTATACAGTTGCAAACAAACGTTTGAGCACCCCCAGTCAAATGGCATATTTGGTGAAGGTAAAAATATGTAAACATCCTCTACATTCTCGATGACCTTTAGATGACCATGACTGGCTGGATTAAATGTAGAGCAGGGGCAGCATGTTGGATGAAGGTTGGAACCAAACTCAGCAGGGCAGTAGATGTCCAGAAGGAGGGTTGGAGACCACTGCTTTACACACTTTCCACATGATGCAAAATTACTTTTCATTTGCTGGATTTCGTATAATGGGGGGAGTAGGGAGGACAAAAAATGTGCTTGTGAAAATGTTATTGAATATTTATGTTTATTTTTCCAATATGTGAAACTATAACATTTGGAAGAAAATTCCATTAAAATCCTTTAATTAAGTTCAATGTGGAGTCATATGCAAAAAATATGACATACTTTATTGATATACTAAACACAGACAATATGCATACACCCTCTACATGGAAATTATCTATTTTTATTTTATTATCTATACATATCAACAGGTATAACTGTTCAAAAAGCTCCCTGCTGTTTTCTTTTTTTAAACATTTTTTGCTGATGATTTTTTGCAACAGTTTCAATGATTTAAGATGAATAAGAACACTAATAATAATAATATGTAAAGCTGAAAGAAAATCTTGATTTTCATTTTCTTTTAAAAGGATGAAGATGAAGTTTTAGCTGCAGGTGTATATGTGTGTATGTGTGTATGTGTGTGTGTGTGTGTGGGGGGGGGGCGCTTTACATCTCAGAAACTAATTAGATATTTAATGAAGACATGCCACTGGCGGTGTATGTGTATTTTAGTGCATAAAGCACCAGTATATTTGTAAGTATGTCATGTTTATGTAAGCATGTAAATTGTTGCAGCTGCCTTGGCTGAAGCAGTAAACAGGTGTTTATTCATATGAACCCACTGCTCTGTAATTTCACGCTCTGCAAAAGCACCTGCCACTTGGCTGACACACAATCAGAGTAACTTCAGGACGGGAAGTGCTGGCAGAATCCACCTTCACAGCAAATTACCATTTAGCAAGTCAACACTGAGGGTATTGTAAGGTGGTGTGAAGAAGAAATATTTCTGTAGATGAAGGGTGGCATTTTGAGCATATATGAATATTTGGGAGGGGATGTGTCATGCATCATGTGTCAGTACAATGACAGCCTTGGTTTCTGCCTATAGACTTGACAGGGCCGATATCCGACTTTTTGAGGAGAGATGCCATTTAACAGACATGCATCAGTTGTTTTAGGGCAATGGGCTGGCCCATATGAAATGAAATGGTATGCAAGCATAAGAGGATCTCTGGGTTACCACCTACAAATGACTGAATGCTAAAAATGTCATATATAATACATCGTCAGTCTATAATAACAAACTTTTTCCTAAGGAGTTGAGAAAACCTTGTGTATAGAAATGCAAACACATAGACTGTGTAAACAATGTAATGAACAGATTCAAGATTATCAAAAACCCCAAAAATATAAGACAATCACACCTTTGGCCAAAAGTGTATGATGGGGTGGAAGGGCCTGAAGGCACTTAGAGCTGCTGATTTATACAACAGTTTGCACAGTGCTAAGTATATAAGCATTATTCATGCTGGGGACACTGGGGACATGTCCCCACTACGTTTTGTTGAGGGTCACTACTTCCACTACTAAAATGACTCCCCCACCACTTGCTACCACTTTTACTGTCAAAATATTGACTGGTTTGGTAGCAAGGGAGAAAATATGCAAATATGACTTTGGACAAATCACTATTTTGCAGGTATGACAGTGTCCTTATTTACTTTAAGCAACAATTACACATATTACACAGGAATATCATGAACATGAATGACCAGAAAACTACTGTAAATTTTTCCTCATCCACTATGGTTAGAAAGGGAAAGGTACTGATACATACCCCTTACTTTAGATCACTAGATCTCAGTTCTGGATGGCTTGTTTCTCACCACCTCACTACACTCACCTCGAGATTCTCACCAAAACAAACCATCTTCATCCATGAAAGGTCTTGCTTTTGCTGCCACTTATGTGCAGAAGCATGGGCAGCACTTTACTCTCAACATGAGTTACACTCTCTCCATTTTTCTGATAAACAGAAATAAGAGTCTGTGTGAGGATAAACGTCTGTGCTGGTTGGGTGACATCTCCAAATGACACTTTGGAGTCACCTTTCAGTATCGATCAGGAAGAGAATCACTAATAAAGACTGTGTCTCCCAGAAGTTGCAGTCAGTTACACTCAGCTGGATGTTCATGCAGTTGGAGTGTATTGATTTTGACAGCATTCAGTCTCTCTGGATTACTTTGGCCTTTGTACTGAATTTGATGTCCTGACTTCTTTTCATCATCTGTCCCACTGACATTTCCCAACAAAAAGCAATTTCTGTTCAGTTAGGGGCTTTGCTATAATCTCAACGTTTATGGGCCATGGTGAACATTGTCAAAAACAAAACCTGCAGTTTTGTCTAGTTTTTCTCTTGTTTTTTTTTTAAATTTTGGGTCTGTCTATGTACTGCCCTGCATTGCGCTGGGCTCCTGTCCTGGGTTTACCTTGCCTTGGGCCCATATTTGGCTGGGATTGCCTCAGCTTACCCATGACCCGAAATGGAAGAAGTGGTTTAAAAAATTAATGGATGTAAGAAATTTTGGGTGGGTAGGATCCCCCCACCCACCACCATTCGCTCATTGTGTTGCTGGGCAGTGCACTCTGATGTAACAAATATGCTGGTTACTGTTCTCCTCCAATTGTAATGTTGTGTTAGCAGCTGTCCGAAAAGATGTGATTGAGGAATTGAGCGCTAGCCTTCCCCTTCCCATCGTATTAGCACATAGGCAGAATACATTCAGGCCATTACCACAACTTGGGGGAAAACAAAAGTGGCCCTTTCCATTGATTTGCATTGCACACTTCACTGTATTATCTTACACGTTAAATCACAGCCATGCCAAAAAGCTCATAATGGTAGGCTACACAGAAAATCAGATAACCAACCTTAATTTTAGTTTTTTACTGGATTTCAAGATGCAAACGGAACAAAAACGTGTAGTTGCCTTAAATATATTGACATACACCAATCAGCCATAACACTACACCTTACATGTATTGAGTAAGTCCCTCTCATACTGCTGAAACAGCTCTGACTGTGGTGCACTGTGTGTTCTGACCCCTTTCTATAAGAGCAAGCATTCACATTTAAAACACAGTAGCTCTTCCGTGGGATCAGACCCGATGGGCTAGCCCTTAATCTCCACATCCTTATGCTCGCCCATTTTCTTCCAGCACATATACATCAAGAAATCACTGTTCACCTGCTCACCCTGACAGGTGCCATTGTAATGAAATATTTAGATAGTCAATGTTATTTGCTATGGCTGATCAGTGTGTAACTGACAGGGCTCCTCAGTCTCCAGCACATTATTAGATGCCCATACTGTTCATGTCTGGTAGGTCAAAAAGTTTATTTATTCTCTGAGATCAAGGTGACCAGTTCATGCAGCTGTGACTCAGACTGATGTTGGGAGAGAAAAGAGATACTAAGTCCGGTTCGATTTAGTTGCTATACAGGTTCTTCTCAAAAAATTAGCATATTGTGATAAAGTTCATTATTTTCTGTAATGTACTGATAAACATTAGACTTTCATATA
>JBBPDA010000105.1:8969274-8979747 GCA_037974385.1 Arnoldichthys spilopterus
ATGGATGGATGGATGGATGGATGGGTCACATGCAGCAGTGTGGTCATACGCAGAAGCAGCTTCTCAGTACAAAACACTGCTCACAGTGAAATGAAATAAAGTTCATTGTGGAATAAACATATTGGTGCCGAATGATTCATTGTTACAGCCCAAACTCACACTCTTTATTTGCAGAAATACACGTTATTGGCCATTTTAGTTTGCCCATCTGTTTGTCCCTGTAAGCTCCTGCTTTCTCCCCTTTTTCTGTATCATTTCCTTTCATCGTCAGTGCTTAGCAACAGTTCTAGTGCTTTAAAGAGATGCAGACTTTGAAGCACTGAGTGTTTTGCAAAAGTTTTGCTTTTATCCTTTACATCAGGGATTCTTAACTCTGCTCCTGGAGGACCGGTGTCCAGCACAGTTTGGTAGTTCCCTTCCTCAGACACTCAATAAACCTTGCACATTTAACAGGTGAGCTGAACCAGGTGTGTTTGAGCAGGTACATCATCCAGCTGTAGAAAACCCAGCCCTCCAGAACCTGATTTGGGAGTCCTAGCTTAATACCATTTACTCACATTAAAATCACATAAAGTGAAATATTAATGATCTTATTACAACTGAACAGTCAGTTTTTGAAGTTGATGTGTTAGAAGTGGAAAAATGGAAGAGCTGAAAGATCTGAGCCAATTTGCCAAGAGTCTTATTGTGATGGCTAGACGAGTCCGAATATCTCCAAAACGGGTCTTGTGGAGTGTTCCAGGTGTGCAGTACCCACCAAAAGAGATTTAAGGAAGGACGACTGGTGAATCAGCGACAGGGTCACGGGCACCCAAGACTTCACAATGCACGTGGGGAGCGAAGGCTAGCCCGCGTGGTCCGATGCCACAGAAGAGCTAATGTGGTTTAAAAAGTGAATGCTGACAGAAAGGGGTTCAGAACAAACACTGCACCACAGTCAGAGCTGTTTCAGCAGCAGGAGGGACGCACTTAATACTAGGCAGGTGGTGTTAATGTTATGGCTGATCAGTGCATGTTAATGATTTATGCTCAGTAACCACAGAATGGTAGTGTAGTACATCACATTCCAGTTAAAAATGTAAATCTGAGGTCTAACAGGGTTAAATGTGCGTCACAGCCAGAAGGCAGAGGTCAACAAATGCTCTGAAAAGCCTCTTCAGGTAAGAATGCACCTTTAAGTGTGTGTTAACGCTCTAGCTGAGAATGTTTATCGGGGAATAATCAGAATTGTCGTCTCTTGAGAGCAGAGAGGAGCAGCGATCAAATTAATTAGCCCGGATGTGTTCAGCGGTTTAATCGAGAGGCCTTGAGTCGGCTTGTCTTTTCGCTGTGTGTGTGTGTGTGTGTGTGTGTGTGAGAGATTGTGTGTATGTGTGTGCGTTTTCTCGACACACAGGTGTTGCTCTCGCCAGGAGAGTTTCTGTCCCAGCTCCTCTTCTCTTTTCTCTATTATTCCCAGTGAAGCAGCTGATGCTTCCTGCCGAGGGAAAGAGTGTAATTAGTGTGAGTAAACAGTGCAGCAGTGTGAGAGTGTGAAAAGAACAAGGAGTTTAACCCGTTAAAGGAAAGCTCTAGCATTTTCCAGCTTCATCCCTATCTGCTCCATCTGCAGCGTGCAGTCGATCATCACAGACGATCGTCTCGGACGCTTTTCCGTGCGCTTAGAAAAGACAACAGATCGACTCAAAACATACGCAGGCGAAGAAGCTGCGGCTGATCCCCGAATTCTGCTGATGAATGTTAAGTCAAAGCAAATATTTTGTAGAACCTTAATGAAGAAATTAAACTGTAAACATGCAGAACTGGTTCGTTCAGATATGGCATTAATGTTCCAGATGGAGGAATCTGTGCCAACCAGTGTAGTGCTGTGTGATCAGCCATAACATTAACACCACTGACAGGTAGCATGAATAACATTGACTGACTCGTTATTTCATTACAGTGGCACCTGTCAGGGGGGTGGGATACATTAGACAGCAGGTGAACAGTCAGTTCCTGAAATTGATGTGCTGGATGATGATGATGAAAACATGGTCACTGGGCACCCAAGGTCCATTAATGCATGTGGGAAGTGATGGCTAGGGCTGATCCCATGCCACTGTGTGTTCTGACACGTTTTTTTCATAACCAACATTAACAATTTTAGCAGTGTACTATGGCACATCAGTGAGCCTTGGGTGCCCGTGACCCTGATTTTTTTTTTTGGTGTGTTTTATCAAGAATTTTTGTTTCATCCATTCACAGCACTTGATTTCCCTGGTTCATCGAGTTAATTCACATACTTCAGACTTCACACTTGATGTTCCCTTCTGATGACCTGGTAAATGAGGCACAACATCCTGAGCGGTTCACGGTTTATCGCACTCTGGAAGTGTCTACACCTGGCTTGGATTAAGGCATAATGAGACACATAAACTGTGAGACCTTACAAACAAATCGTTTCTTCAAAATGGTTTTTCAAGACAAACACACACCCTGTTAAATTTATAATGGATTAATGTTAATATAAAAATACTCTTTTGTAAGTAATTTTGTATCAATTTCTATTGGTTCATTCGAGAAAACCAGAGATACAAGGTTTTGTTCCGGCAGCAGTGATATAACATAGTGGATTGACTGAAAGAGTGGCATTCATGTTTGTTCGCCAGGGTGGGGGTGTATCTGTCAACCAGTGTGGGGGGGGTGGGTACGGATGGGAAGGGGAGGGCTGGGAAAGGATGGGGAGGGGACATTGCAAGTGCTGGGGATGAAATTAACAGATCAAAGCTCGCTGGGCACCTGCCCCCAGTGTAGAGTCATTTAAACAGACAAACACTGTCGCAACTAAGCCTCGTCATATAAGTGCTAACTTTATAGGAAAAACACGCTCAGAATTTTCTGTTGGTCCCTTTATCAGAAAATGTCCACATGATGTAAAGAACGGCTGGTGTTTTCAAACAGTGCGACCAAAACGTGCGACATTCAGCTGCAGTGTCATATTTACACACAATTTGCAATCATACACACTCTCACATATCACTTATTTCCTCTCAGACAGGGTCACCATGGGCTGGTCATCTCTCTCTCCTCTCTCTCTCTCTCATTCTCTCTCTCTCTCTCTCTCTCCTCTCTCTTTCTCTCTCTTTCTCTCTCTCTCCTCTCTCTCTCTCTCTCTCTCTCTCCTCTCTCTCTCTCTTTCTCTCTCTCTCTCTCTCTTTCTCCCCCTCTTTTAGAGTGTTTGTGTTTGTTTCGCTCCTCACCTTGTAAACACTGTCCCCTCCATAAGGACCTTCTAAATAAATTATGATAGATTATCCTGACAAACTGAGTAAATGGAAATTCCACACACACGCAAACATACACTCGAGGTGCCAGCGTCAGCGATGTACTATGCTCTTTACAGACACACGCACACACATACACTCGCTTATTTATGGCTCAACAGCTCTTGGCTGGCCGTATCCCGTTACATCCACTTTGCCTCTTAATCATATTCATAAATTCGTAATGATATTCATGCGCTTGTATGATGTATGGTAAATTATAATGTCAGCGTGTCCTGTGTGCGTGTGTGTGTATGCGGCTTGTCGCTGTAGCTCCAGCTCTATTGCATTAATAATCTCTGCGGGAGGGAAAAGGCAATAAGCTGTGTGTAATTAGGTTGATTGACAGTGGTGGGCTATGAAGGGATAAAATGAAATGAGGAAGATTCGGCGCTGCTGGAAGTTCTACCTGTTGACACGACTATCTGGCCATTCCTGGAGCTCGGCGGAAGGGGATGGATCTCAAGAATAGCTCAGAGGGTTTATGTACTGTTCAGTGATGGAAAAAAAATGCTCACACCGAAAAAAAGAAATCGACGACGATCTCATACGTTTCTACATCCATGGGCTGAGTTGCAATTCAGGGGTTAAACATTTGAACATGGAAGTGCAATGCGACACAATGTGATCAGACTGGTACAGTTTCTAACGTTCGTTTGGTGTCGATCTTCATTTTCCATAACAAATAAGCCAATTCGGGCACCACGGTTGTCATACAGCAAGAAGGTCCTGGGTTCGATCCCCTGGGTCGGCCACAGGTGTCTTTCTGTAAGTAGTTTGCAAACTCTCCCCGTGTTCGTATGGGTTTACTCCCACTGTCCAAAAGGCTTGCAAGAGGTTGACTGGGTGCTCTAAATTGCGTGTAAGTGGTAGTCTGTCTATGTATTGTCCTGTTTTGGGTTGGCCCCCAGTCCTGGGTGAACCCCACCTTGGACTCGTAGTCAGCTGGGATTGGCTTCAGCTTCCCCACCACCCAAAACAGAAGAAGTGGTTTGGAAAATGAGTGAATAAAAGAATAAAACCAAGTGGTGTTTCTTACCTACAAACAGATATTTCTTCTTCATAATAATAATAATAATAATAATAATAATCATGGGCAGTGTTGGCCTAGTGATTAGGCACTTGCCCATGTGATCGGAAGGTTGCGGGTTCAACTCATGGCCCAGGTACCACTGAGGTGCTCTTGAGCAAGGTACCGTCCCACTACGCTGCTCCCTGGGTGCTGTTGATAGCTGCCTGCTGCTTCATGTATGGATGGGTTAAATGCAGCGGTCAAATTTGGTTGTGGTGCACTTTGTGTGATGGGGTGTGTTCACAAAGACAAATAGTAACTTTCACTCAATAATAAAAGTGCATTTGAAACATCTATTTGCTCATTTCACGTCATAAGTGCTTCAGCCAAGTGAAACGGTGAAGTAAAGTAACACAGCAGTATCATAAGTGCAACATTTCACTAAAGTGAAGCAGCCGTCTGTAAGCAGCAGCTATAGGAAGCACTAACATACAGATTTCCATTTTTATAGTGCCATTCTGCCATGTACTGAGTCTACCTACAATATAAATGCAACATTAGCTCTTGAGTACTGAGAACAGTGCCCTGTCAGGGACACTGTAAAATGGACTGTAGATGCCATGATTGCAGGGGCAGGATATAGGGTTTTTATATCAGTGTCTGTCCGCTGTGACAGGTGAGAGTTAAGATTTGTTGTGCAGACCTTCAGAAATGGGACTGTCAGTCAATGGATTTGTTACTATAGGATCAAGCCATTGACTTAATTGATCAGTTTAGATCAATCCAGGGGTCAGCGCATGGATGTAGCCATATCATTAACATTAAAAGTGGTTTCTGATTCGTTCATAGTGAGTCTTTCCCCCACTAGTTAATATTTAGAGTAGTAAAGGAAAAGCTCTGATCCAAATCCATAGAATCCATGTTTGACTGTCTACGGTTCACCTCATGGTGTATGTGATGTGAACAGCAAATGAAATTAATAAAACATAATGAATTGCTCTGTGGTGAATAATAATAATAATAATAATAATAAAATAAACAATAATAGTAATAGTTTACACATTTAGCACAAATGTTTTTAAAAAATATTTTTAAGTTGAACAGTTTGAAAGCTCTGTTGTGTGGGTAAAGCTCTATGAATCTTTGAGTTGTTCTGTAGATGCTGTTCTGTAGATGACGTTCTGTAGATGAAGTTCTGTAGATGATGCTGTTCTGTAGATGAAGTTCTATAGATGAAGTTCTGTAGATGAAGATCTGTAGATGACATTCTGTAGATGACGTTCTATAAATTGAGTTGTTCTGTAGATTAAGTTGTTCTGTAGATGGTGTTCTGTAGATGAAGTTCTGTAGATGACGTTTTGTAGATAACGTTTTGTAGATAAAGTTCTGTAGATGAAGTTCTGTAGATGAAGTTCTGTAGATGACGTTTTGTAGATAACGTTTTGTAGATAAAGTTCTGTAGATGAAGTTCTGTAGATGAAGTTCTGTAGATGAAGTTTTGTAGATAAAGTTTTGTAGATAAAGTTCTGTAGATGAAGTTCTGTAGATGAAGTTCTGTAGATGATGCTGTTCTGTAGATGAAGTTCTATAGATGAAGTTCTGTAGATGAAGATCTGTAGATGACATTTTGTAGAGGATGCTGTTCTGTAGATGAAGTTCTGCAGATGATGCTGTTCTGTAGATGACGTTCTGTAGATGACGTTCTATAAATTTAGTTGTTCTGTAGATTAAGTTGTTCTGTAGATGGTGTTCTGTAGATGAAGTTCTGTAGATGATATTCTGTAGATTAAGTTTTGTAGATAAAGTTCTGTAGATGATGCTGTTCTGTCGATGAAGTTCTGTAGATGAAGTTCTGTAGATGAAGATCTGTAGATGACATTTTGTAGAGGATGCTGTTCTGTAGATGAAGTTCTGCAGATAATGCTGTTCTGTAGATGAAGTTCTGTAGATGACGTTCTGTAGATGAAATCTTTCTGTAGTTTGGTAAATGATGCTGTTCTGCAGATGATGCTGTTCTGTAGATGATGCTGTTCTGTAGATGATGCTGTTCTGTCGATGATGCTGTTCTGTCGATGAAGTTCTGTAGATGATGCTGTTCTGTAAATGATGCTGTTCTGTAGATGATGCTGTTCTGTAGATGACGTTCTGTAGATGAAATCTTTCTGTTGTTTGGTAAATGATGCTGTTCTGTAGATGATGCTGTTCTGTAGATGACGTTCTGTAGATGAAATCTTTCTGTTGTTTGGTAAATGATGCTGTTCTGTAGATGATGCTGTTCTGTAGATGAAGTTCTGCAGATAAAGTTCTGCTGAGGTTGTTGTGTGGTGGAGGTTCTGTAGATAACTGCTGGACTAAGTAAGACAGTCAGACAGTATAAAAATGTAATCATTGTCAGAACACAACCTTGTGTATTTAAAAGCGTAACTGTACAAGAGAGGGTAAAATGTGATGATGGTACGCGGTGTTAACCTAAACCATTTTAGATTCGTTTTATTGCTCATTTCATTGTGAGATTCTGACACCGGGATTTCAAATTAAGTATAAAGACAAAACTAGACAGGAGTGTTTTCTTCATTAAGTTTACTGTTGGAAAATGGGTCAAAACCAAACACACACACACCTCCACAAATCAGAGCACTGTAGGCCTGCTGAAATTTAGACAAGAGATGTTGAAATGATGTTGAAAAGATAATTAAAAATAATAGAGTAGTACTGTTAGCTATTCTCTCTCTCTCTCTCTCTCTCTCTCTCTCTTTCTCTCTCTCTCTCTCTTTCTCTGTCTGTCTCTCTCTCTTTCTGTTCCTCGCTAATGGCATGGGGTAGGATTGCACTGGCATTAAGTTGTTTTGCCAACTGGCAAAGTGTGTTGTGTAGGTCAACGTGACATTAATTAAAACGCAACGCGTGGGCGCGAGCTGCTTCTAGCCAAATAAATAAATAAAAAGACAAGCGGAGAAAGTCTGAAAACAGACTTTACTGACGCTGCGTAACCTCGACTTGACTAATGCGGCGAGAATAACAAAAGGAAAAGTGTAGAGGGAGGGATGATTGGAGGGCAACAAAAAAAAAAGGCAAGATGAAAAAGAGGTGGGAGCGCGAGCGGGAGAGTGAGTGAGGAAAGGTTAGACTAAGGCTGGTTTGTTATGCTCTCTTTGCGCTCAAAGGCAGTGATGTATGCCCAGGGCATGATGGACCTGCCTCATTACAGGCCGGGCAGTTTGTAAATCAACAGATAATTACGACATACATCACACACATGCACACGCACACACATGCGCGTCATCCGCCACGCCACAGTCTACTGGATGTGGTTCAGTTCCTCATTAAGGGTTTGGGAGAGGAGCAGGAAAATGGAAAATGAATAAGTAAATAAGGCATTTCGTCTCATTACACAAAGATGATCCTGTTTTTCTATGAAAGCGATAAAGGAGCAGGGGTGAGGTTTCTGCTGTGTCTTGGGCTGTGTTTAAAAATGAGCGTACTAGCAACTAGTGTGTTTACACTGGGGCTGTGTTCCAAACCACACCCCGTTCACTAAAATTGTCTAATGTGGCACCATTTATTCACATATTCATAGTCAAAATGTCTATGTGCTGTTGTGACAATGACACATCAAATCATCAGATAAAAGTGATAAGTCTCTCTCTCTCTTTCTCTCTCTCATATACATACAGTATATACATATATAAACACCAATCAGCCATAACATTAACACCACCTGCCTAATACTCAGTAGGCCCCCCTCATCCTCCTGAAACAGTGTGGAGCACCGTGTGTTCTGGGATCAGACCAGAAATCTAGCCTTCACTCCCCATATGCATCAGCAAGGCTTGGGTGTCCATAACCCTGTTGCCAATTCACTCATTTTTCTTCCTTGGATCACTTTTGGGAGGTACTAACTACTGCATACCTGTAACACTCCACAAGAGCTGCCGTTTCGGAGATGCTTTGACATTTGTCCTGCTTCAAGAACATGGACTTCAAGTTTACTTGCTGCCTAATATTTCCCACCATCCTGACTGGTGACACCGTAATGAAATAACTAGACAGTCAATGTTTTCAACTTTACCCCTCAGTGGTGATGTTATGGCTGATTAGTGTATTTAAACTAACCATGACATTGTAATTTCTTCAGTGTTTTGCCAGTAGTATCACTAACTTTAACGTCATCAAAACGGATACTGATCAACACAACTGCCGCACATGCATCCGGTTCCCTGGCTAATTTTTATATAGACATTTTCTCTTGCACTCATGTACAGCATATATGGCTGTTCTCCTGTGTATTTTCTCTCATTTCTCCATCCAGCACTTGTCCAACAGGCGCCAGTGGCCTACTTTTCCAGGCGTTCAGGCTTTTACCAGAGCACGTTGATAGATTGTGTACCAAATACACTTACAAGTCTGGAAACATTGCATTTATGTATTTAGCAAATGCTCTTATCCATATCAGCTTACAATGGTAGACAAGCGTTTAGCCTGAATATTGTTATTGGTAGCAGTAGTGTTCCTGTCTGAGAGGGAAAACAAACTGTATGGGCCGACGTATTGTGATGTTTACTTTTTTACTTTTATACTTTTAATGTTCAAGTGGGAACTATACACCAATCGGCCATAACATTAAAACAACCTGCCTAATATTGAGTAGATTCCACTTGTGCTGCTGAAACAGCTCTGACTATGGTGCACTGTGTGTTCTCACCCCGTTTTATCAGAGTCAGTGTTCACTTTACTGCGCTACAGTAGCTCTTCTATAGGATCAAGCCAGATGGGTTAGCCTTCACTCCCCACATGCGTCAGTGAGCCCGGGTGCCCATGACCATGTCGCCGATTCACCAGTCTTCCTTTCTTCGGATCGCTTTTGGCAGGTCTGACTCTGTCATCACAGTAAAGTCCTTGTCAAAGTGGCTCAGATCCTTACACTCGCCCATTTCTCCTGCTTCCAGCACTTTAACTTCAAGATCTGACTGTTCACTTGTAGTGGTGTTAATGTTATGGCTGATCAGTGTATATCAATGTGTTTTTAGAGATTTGCTATCCTTTAACTCTCCCACATTGCTCTGTTGTCCGGATGCGGTCGGAGGCAGTGATTTATCTGGGTTGCTGCGAGGAAAAGATCACAGGGCTTGTTCACTATAGAGTGCACTGTTTTGAAAGTCTGCCATGATGTAGTGGTCGGAAAACAGTGGAGAAGATCCAGTGCTCTTTCAGGAGCACAAAGCACATCAATAGATAGTGTACTAACAGTGTTCCCCAACAGCCATAATTCAGAATGTCCTATACGACATAGTGTGACTAATGCCACGGAGTGAAGACCCGTGTAATGGCTTTACACAATCTTTGTGCCCTGTAATAGTGTTTTATACAGTGCTTCTGATTTTCCAATGTAGGGAATAGTGATTAGAAAGCCATTTCCCATGCTGTGGTTAAAACGGTCCCCTAATCACTATAACTTACACCGGCAAATCAATAACACTATATAAATCACCATTGCAGGCAATAGAAGTAGTCCCCTAATCAGTGCTCTGGAAAAGCTGGAGCACTATATAGAGCACTATTATAGAGATCCCTATATAGTGCTCTGGATTTTCCAATGTGGGGAACACTGACAGGTTTCTGGTATTCCAGTATGGGGGAATACCATGGATTATTCATTAAAGAGCCTTTTCTTTTCACTATAATCATGTTCTTTATAGTTTTCCTGGTTTTTCCAATGTAGGGAATACTCATTAAGGAGCTGTTTATGTTCACTATAGCAGTGTTCTATGTAGTTCTCCAGAGTTTTCCTCATAGCGAATAGTAAATAAAAAGCTGTTTCTATTTCCTGTAATAAAGTTCTAGTAGTTCTACTGATTTTCCAATGCAGGGAAGTGATTAATCATTTCTGCTTCCTGTAATTCTACGTTCAATGTAGTGTTTCTGACATTTGCTTATAAGGAATATCAGGGAATAGTGACTAAGGAGCCTATTTAAATCATTATAACAGTGTTCTATGTAGTGCTCTGGTTTTCCAATGTAGGGAATAGTGATTAAGGAGCTGTTTACATTCCCTGTAGTTCTATGTTCTATATAGTTTTCCAGATTTTCCAATGTAGGGAATAGTGATTAAGGAGCTGTTTACATTCCCTGTAGTTCTATGTTCTATATAGTTTTCCAGAT
>JBBPDA010000105.1:9079098-9093064 GCA_037974385.1 Arnoldichthys spilopterus
TGGCTAAAACTACTCCAGTATGAGAACAACATGGCTAAAACTACTCCAGTATGAGAACAACATGGCTAAAACTACTCTGGTGTCTCTCTGGCATCGTGTCTCATGGAGTGAAGTTTGGAAGTTTGCTTTCAGTGCATGGTTTACTTTTGTGTTCTCACTTAACTTTTAATATCCAAGGTTTTTTTTTTCATACTCTCTCAGTGCTGGCTCCTGTATGACTCAGATTTGTTTTCTTGAATGTGTGTGTGTGTGTGTTTGTGTGTGTGTGTGTGTGTGTGTGTGTGTGTGTGTGTATGTGCCCATAACGATCCCTTAGTACCTCATTACAGCCACAGAACATGACCCTTCTTCCCTCAGTCACGCTAAATACTCTTTAACTTCCTTGTTCTCCGTCAGAATGAGTTACGGCCTAAAACAGGCAGTGAGCTGGACATGACATCACCGTTTCCCTCTGGAGCAGGAACACACTCAAAATGTCCCTGGCATCATCACCGATCACACACACACACACACGCACACACTCCTAAGAGATCAACTTCGATGGCTTGGCTTTAAATGATGCTTTCCTTTTGACAAGGCACTAAAATGCCAAAGCAAGGAATAAAACATGAGCTGCGTCCCTGTTGTTTTCATCTTTAAATCAGAATCCCCTCTTAGAATGCTGTGTGCGTGTGTGTGCGTATGTGCGTATGTGTGTGTATTGGGTGTGGCATTTGTTTACTTAATAATGAAAAGAGGGGGCAATGGGTGATGGCTTCCACCCCATCCATAATGCCTGCCATTCCACTTCAATTCTGCAGCCCTGAAGTATGACTTTGCTATCTGAAGTGAAAGTTAAGTGAAAGTGACAATTTGTCATTGTGAACACACTCAAGCACCACAACGAAATGTGACCTCTCCATTTAACCCATCACACGTGCACACGTGGAGCAGTGGGCAACGATCAACAGTGCCAGGGGAGCAGTGTAGCAGGTTGGTACCTTGCTCAAGGGCCGGGACTTGAACCTGCGACCTTCAGTTCACAAGGGTAAGGTCCTAACCACTAGGACACCACTGCCCACAAATCAGTTATCATGCTGAGGTTCCAAGGTACTGTTCCCCGTGGACTGTTGATAGCTGCACACTGGGTCGAGACCCAAGGGCAAGGTTCTAACCATTAGGCCACTACTGCCCACCAGTGTGAATGCACAGTTTTGGTATATCCTTTCTACTTTTTACCAGTGTGGACATGAAATTGGGCTTAAATTCTAAAATTTGACTTGTTGAAACCTGCAGAAACCCTGTTATTGTCATGTGCACAGTAGAACAAGCAGTTACACTGTCCAATGAAATCCTTACTTTGCTAGTCATCCATTGCCAAAATTTAAACATTTAAAACATTTTTTATTTATGTGTTTTAGTTAAAGTAAAAATGAATAACAAGTAGCCTTGGTGCCTGGAGGATGACGCAAAGACGTCTGCCACAGTGGGCGCCATCATTGGTGGCACCACATGTGCACCGCAACATAGCTGGCTTTGGAATGTCTACAACCATAAAAATGGGGGGATAAACACCACTGTCCAGGCAGATACAGGTCACTTTGAAAGGTTTAAATGTTAATTCAAACAGCAAGATAACACAGCAGTCACCATACTTCACACCACTAGCTTAACATACCGCATGAACAAAACATCACAATTACTGTTGTTACTGTGTAGAACAGCTGTATACAAAGTACAAATACATTTCATTGTTCTGTGTATCTCCACATGTGTGTTTACAGTTTCTTTATCTCCAGTTCTACCTTGGCACATATACAGCTAATATAGCTAATATAAAACTATGTTTTAAAGGTAATTCAAACTTTGCCATGTAAAGACATACTCACATTTTGGCTGTATCTGACCTCCAGTGTAATGCAATGTAAACTGTATAGTTGCTTCGATCAGATCCTACAAATACTGACTGCCGACTGCAGGAAGGTGGAGCTGACAGCTTGGGCTAGAGGTTAATCAGCTCTATCTTAGCCAATTCATATTTCCTCACTGTTTGTTGGTAATGCTGTTCTTGAGTCCAAAATAAGAGCAAGTTCAGATTTATTAATGAAGTGATGTTGATGCCAAAAATTAATTTTGATGCATTTTTCTTCTTGAAAAGAGAGCGAGGGTTTAGTCTAGTTGAGCTGAACAGATGCAGCTTTTTAGACCTTGTTTTGTGTTTTCTTTGCTAAACCGATCAGTAGTACAGGTCTAAACATTGCCCTGAAATGTAATAATGTCACCGCCAGGTCGACGTATATAGATTGTTAAGGATTGTATGGACCCGCCATTACGGCGCGGCCGCAGGCTAATGGTTAGAGAACAGGGCTTGTAACAAAAGTCGCAGGTTCAAGGGAAATGTGGGCGTCTTTCCTCTTCCACCGCTAAACCCACTTAACCCCTGAACTGCCCCTCTGGTGTGCAGCCAATTGCTCTTGCTCCTGGTGTGTGTGTTCACTACCAGTGTTGTCTAAACACAGGCTAAATTCACTACCCGCTGCTCACAGTGTGTGTGCTTGATCGCAGAGATAAAATGTGACTTGTTCTATATGTGAATTTGGTCTCAAGCTGCTCACACAAACATACGGCACCACATGAACGTCACCCTGTGGAATCTCCCCGCCACCTCTGGTGAGATCTGCTGCTGCTGACAGATTAAGGGGTTAAACGTCGTTTGAGTTGCAGCAAAGCTGCAGTACCAGCAGCCAACAAAAGGGGGCGCATGGTTTTGTTCAGACTGGCCACTCTGTCTTCTCTAGAGGCTCCGCTTATACAGACACCTCAATAAAGCAAGATATATCTCTCTCATATACAGTCTCAGGAACAATGATGGGTAAAAAAAAGTAGATATGTGTGTGTGTGTGTGTGTGTGTGTGTGTGTGTGTGTGTGTGTGAGAAAGAGAGAGAGGAGATAGCGAGTGTCTTGGCATCTTCTGCTGGCAGTTATTCCAGCAGATAGGTTTACCTATTCATTTTTACACTCACTATCTCTCTCTCTCCCTCTCTCTCTCTCTCTCTCTAATGCACACACACACACTCTCTCACAGGTAGAAAGTGCATTTAAATGACAGGATTTTCCATCACCGCTGTAGTATCTCAGCTCCATTACTGCTGAGGGAATGGACAGGACGCCTAAATCGCCCGGCCGTGTGCAGCAGCAGGAATCACACCGAGCGCTGTATAACACCACATCAGCTTTTAGCATGACACCATAGTGCACTTTATCACACAAACTGATTTTACCATAACACCCTGATCACATGACCACGGGTCTCTACTGTGATTGGCTCACAGATGTAATTTCATTTTGAAGCTTTCAGTGTAAACACATATCGGGGTGTCATAATGCTTACACATGCACACACACACACACACACACACACACACACACACACACATTCTCTCCGTCTGTTTGACAAACTGCTGATACTTTTCCTCTCCATCTCTCCCTCATGCTCAGCCGTGAGTGTGACTTCATTCCCACTCTGACTCAAGTAGTGAGATTTTACTCTTTAGCTTCTTTAGCAGTGAGATCTGTAAAGTTCCATTTCACACTGTGTGTGTGTACGTGTGTGTGTGTGTGTGTGTGTGACCTCTTAGTATTAGATCAGTGTGCTTATAGAATCCTGAAAAGCATCACATGACATAGCTGTGAGGATGAGTGTGGAAGCAGTCGCACATGTGTGTGTGTGTGTGTGTGAGATTACTGGGATTCAGAACTCGCTGTTTGGCATTTGCAGCTGTGACTCTAGTGTTAAGGTCTCTCTCTCTCTCTCTCTCTCTCTCTCTCTCTCTCATTTTATCTTTCACACCTCCTTAAAGAAGAGCTTCCCTTTTTAACACATTTTTTTAGCTGTGTGTGTGTGTGTGTGTGTGTGTGTGTGTGTGTGTGTGTGCACGTGCACAGTGCACAGCACAGTGGGCATACGAGTGGATTTTCTCGATGATAACGTTGACGTGCTGATGAAGTGCGAGGGCATGTGCGCTAGCGCTCGAATCGAGGGTCCAACCCAAAACTGCTGGGACGGCGGTAAACACTGCGGCTGAGATTTCCTTCACTAGAGTAAATAAGCAGCACTTTTCTCATCACTGTGTTTGTGAATGGGGGGATTTAGATGACTGTTAGCTAAGTGCACCTCCTGGGAGAAGAGCAAAAAGAGAGGGAGACAGAGAAGGAGAAGCAGAGAGAGCGGAAGAGAGCGGCATTCTGCCTCCGAGTTATCCCACAGCATCCCCAGAGGAAAAGCAGTTAATTTGTTCGTCACATGGCTCAGCACTCTACAAGCAAGGCCTATACACACAGGAGCAAAGCCGCACCTCCTGAAAATGACCGAGCTCTCTCATCAGTGTCATGCTATAGTGTAGTAGTACATCTAGAGGGCAGCAGTGAGTGCTGTTTGTTTACTTGAGCTTGAGATGTTTTTCTAGTTGAATGAGATCAAGTGCTCCGGACTGTGGCTGTCGGTGAGAGTAGCCAGTAGTTGGGGGAGGAGCTGAGAAGAAAGCCATCAAAACAAGACCAGACATACAGTGGTGGCCAAAAGTCTGAGGACAGTAGTGAAAAACCTTCTGAATCCATTTTGAATTTTCAAATTTTAAACACAGTTTAAATTCCGAGTGGAATTTTAAAGTGAAATCTGTGAAATATTTCCATGAATTTCAGAGTTTGTCAGTGATTCTCTTTACTTTAACAGTGGGCAGCGTTGGCCTAGTGATTAGGCCTTGTGAACCGAAGGTCGCAGGTTCAAATGTAAATTGTGACTTAGAAACAGTTCAAAATATTAAATATTTCCTCCTTTTTTATGATTTTCTCTTATTTTATTCACTATTTATTATCTCCACTTTCACAGTTTCACCAACACTGGGAGGGTGAAGTAATGCATTGTCATTGGACAGCTCCATGCTAACACCGCACTCTAATGGGATGATGCTGATGGGGAAGTGGGAGGGCCATCTTGGTCACCCCAAGACACCAACTGTGCTGCGATGGTGCCAAATCCATAGACAGTTGTTTATTTACAGTGTTAATGTAAAGAAATGATTTGTCATTTTAATAGTCCATGCTCCCTAGTCACTACCGCTCACTACGCAACCTAACGAATTCTTTGCCATTTCTCATCTCTGCTGTCACGCGGCATCGAAACATTCTAAACCGAGGAATTTGCAAACACCACCACCATCATTCCACGCTGACGTGTATTGCTGCCCGGCAACTTCCAGAACTGTTCAATTTCTCGGCCACTGCACCGCTCAGCATTTTCCAATTACTGCGTTAAAGGAAGGCGCAATGAGATTGCAGAAATCAATTGTACTCTGTAAATTTAGTTCTCCATTGTACAAACAGTATAAATGCACCCTCAAAGGTACAGCATGCTCCTAAAAGCTACTGTAGGTAAGATTGATAAGCCGTGCTGAAAATCCGAACAAGCACTACTCCGAGGTCCCTCACCCTCTCTCTCCCCTGCAGTCCAGTCCAGCCTCCAGACCCCTCACCTGCAGAGGAGGCTGCAGTAATTCATGGGTGTGAAATCCTGTGACAGTTAGATATAGCATACTTTACAGTAACTGGAGCTACTTTAACTAGAAACCTGGTCAAGCAGAAATATGGCTAACTCACCGTCGGTTCTGAGTCCGTTCTGAGGAAGATGATGTATGGGACCGGGGGCACGAACAGTGACTGACACTCCATCACACACGCTTCTTGATTCTGACTGGTTCTTTTAATAGGGGCACTACGTGGGCCCAGAGGCGCCTTATTTTTACACATTAAGTGAAAGTGACTATTTGTCATTGTGAACACACTCAATCACGCACCACAGCGAAATGTGACATCTGCATTTAACCCATCAGACGTGCAGCAACCGGCAGCTGTCAACAGAGCCTGGGGAGCAGTGTAGTGGGATGGTACCTTGCTCAGGGAACCTCAGTGGAACCGTGTCGGGACTTGAACCTGTAACATTCTGTTCACAAAGGCAAGGTCCTAACCCCTAGGCCTCCACTGCTCGTTCTGGGCAATGAATTATTCATTAATGTTAAGTGAACATGCCCAGGCAATTTGCCACTGACCCTCAAGAAATATTCGCCTACAAACGAAGATGAATTTTTAATCCACTTTTTTTTGCAATAAATTTGAGCGAGATTTCGCTGCATGTGACCTTTTTGCTGCTACAGGTGTGAAAGTGACTATTTGTCATTGTGAACACACTCAAGCACCACAACAAAATACCAACAGCGCCTGGGGAGCAGTGTAGTGGGACGGTACACTGCTCAAGGGAGCCTCAGTAGTGCATGGGCTGGGACTCGAACCTGTGACCTTCAGGTCCCAAAGTGTCCACCACTGCCCACATGTATGCTGGTTTTCTAATTGAAAAGGCACTTTCTCTGCAGGGACCATGCTTAAATATGACACTTATTGCACAGTGTAGTGCAAAAATTTCATTTATTGCTGGATTGAGCGCATGTTCACAGCGGTCAGATTAAGAACGAAAGGTAACGGGGTCAAAGAGCAGGGCAACTACTGTGAAGAAGCAATGACGTAGTTTCAGTAGTTAACCACACATTCACAAACAAATGTAATTTAACTGTTTGAGTCACTATGCAAAAATAAGTGTAACGGAACTACCAGCAAACTACTGCAGGATGTTGTTTAACTACTGGTTCAATTACATGTCGTCCACTGCTACCCAACACTGTCCCTAAAGTGCTATTGGAGAACTGAGTTGAGTCTGCGTTGCTCTTGTGAAGCTCATTCGGAGCAAAAACGCACGTTAGCATTAGCGTGAATGAGGCTCAGAGTCCAGGGCCTCTCCCGACCCAACTTGACTCGTTATAAGCTCACTAAAATCAGTGCAAACAAGGAGCTATATTCCTCTAAAGGAAAAAAAAAAGAGAGACAGAGAGAGAAGTGACATGAGGCGGAGAAGGAGCGAACGTAATTCTCGCAGATTTGTTCTTCGCGCAGAGCTGGGATGGCCTATTTAGCTTTCCGCTTAGACAGCTCCATTTTCCAAAAGCCAGTCCGGAGGCATCATCTCTCTCTTCTCCGCTCAGCCGAGACTCCGGCGCGATCAAGTCGTGTGTTTATGAACGGCAAACTTCTCTGACACTTATATTGTGTGTTCTAACTTGGGCAAACATCTCGCTGTTTGGTTAGCATCAGCGCTAATGCCTGGCCTGTGTGGTCCTGTTCGAAAATGAAAACAGGCCGCTAATGAGGGTTGACAAGCATGATGAGGGAGGATAGCGCCCAAACTGGCAGTGGGGATAGCTTAAGCTGGTCTTATGCTAATACTGCTGTGAATGACTGCCAGGCAAACACACAGACGCCTGTGCGCACACACACATACACACACACACACAGGCAATAAATACATAAACACGAGTGTTAGCTGGCACAGAGACATTTAGCTGGGATACACATCAGTTTCACTGGCTGGCGAATCCTCCATTGAAATAGTGTTGATGTGAGCTGTAATGCTATGAATGGAACTGTCAACACACACACATCTCATCAGTTGTCTGCCTAATAAAGCAACGAGCCGTGAGCGGCTGTGTGTTACAGTAAAATCACACACATCGCTTTTTTTTTTAAACGGCCACAAAGTGTAATTTTGTCAAACACACCAACGTTTACGGAATAATTTGTTATTAATAATAATTACAGCAAATAACTCTTTTGCCAAGCAGTGTGGTTTATTAGCATCAGCCTGTGCTTGCCATGCAACATGGCACATTTTTCCGTGAACAGCACGATGATCCTTAACATTAACAAATAATTTGATTGATGTATGGGGTCATACAGTCATATGCACATGTTTACCAGTGGTGAAATCACATGTTCGTTGGTTTTTTTAAATGAAAAGGCACTTCCTCTGCAGGGAACACGCTTTAATATGACATTTACTGCATATTTTAGCTCATCGTTCCTGTTTATTTGCTGGACTGAGCAGAATTAACATAATGAAGGGGAAAAAGCCAAAGCACATTTGACGTTTTATGTTTTTCCAATGGGTTAAATTCAAAATGCACAGGTCTGTACGCGTGTATACTGACAACTTCAAACATGGCTTAACCCGTCAGTTTCTAAGCAGAAATATCTGTAGTCCTCAGTTAAACTCTTCAGTGGACGTCCCGCCATAAAACCAGCGTTTAATGTTATTTGCTGATTTGTAATGCAGCTGCGTGTCCTGCTGTCTCGTAATGCTCGTGGAATTCACGATTTTATATAGTTTTCATCCAACTCCAGGCGAGTGTGAATTGGAGTGTGCTAGTGCTTCCTCTCTGAGTGTGTGTTTCACTACACCCAGCAGTGCCTTTGTGGTTCCTCCAGTGTGGGAATGTTACTGAACCTCAGGGTCACATTCGTACACAGAGTGGCAGAGCTTTTCCATTCAAAAATAGTTTACACATTCAATATTTATGTAGCTGTATTATATTTCGGAGTAATCAGAGGACCAGTAGCATTTTATTTTTATAAGGGATTAGTTTTAGTACACAATTAATAACAGCAGCAGTGAAAGCAGCAGCAGTAGTAGTAGCAGTATTAGCTTCAGTAGCAGTATTTGCAGCAGTAGTAGTAGCACTAGCACTAGCAGTAGCAGTAGCAGTAGCTTTAGCAGTATTAGCAGTAGTATTAGCAGTAGTAGTAGCAGTAGCAGTAGTAGTAGTAGTAGCAGTAGCAGTAGCTTTAGCAGTATTAGCAGTAGTAGTAGCAGTAGTAGTTTTAGCGGTAGCTTTAGCAGTATTAGCAGTAGCTTTAGCAGTATTAGCAGTAGTATTAGCAGTTGTAGTAGCAGTAGCAGTTGCAGTATTAGCATCAGTAGCAGTAGCAGCAGCAGTAGTAGTAGTAGCAGTAGGAGGAGCAGTATTAGCAGTAGCAGCAGGAGCAGCAGTAGTAGCAGTGGTAGTTGTATAAATCATTGGAAAACAGTAGTTATTAGAGCAAAATATGATCAAAACATTTTTTGCCAGACTAGATTAAACACAGGCACCAGGACAGACACCATTTGGTGCTAGTAACAGACATAATATATATATGTATACCTTTATACCGTCTGTGTCCTTCAGATCAAGCATTTTGACTTAGAGCTGCTTCTGTTTTCTATGTTAGAGGATTCTGTTGTTTAGGCTACTGCTTGTAGAAATGAGAGTGTAGGACTTCAGACTGTAGTGCCTGAAGTCCTAACCAATGACAGAGCTTAGCTGCACCGCCCTTCTGTTGGGCGTTTTAAGGTGTAACCGTACTAAAACTCAGTCCTAAAATTACAGCACTATTTCAGTATTTACATAGTTTAAACACCAGTTCTACTGAATAAAAGTGCACAAAAATTTCACAAATGTATGAGGAATCACTGGGTCTTCTCTGAACCCCTGGAAGGCCCTGAGGATTTCCCCTCTGTCACCGACACACAGCCCGTGATGATGCTTTTTAATGCTGTATTCAGGATCACAGCTAATGACAAGTGTGCACACTCCAGAAAGCAAACTCAAACTGATGCGTACCATCGAGTGTGTGTATGTGTGTGTGTGTAGTTGTGGAAGTGTGTGTGTGTGAGTTGCAGGCCATTCTGGATGCAGTTCACCCGTCCCGTTTCAAGCGCAGCGGCACACACTCATGCTTCAGTTTCTCACTTTGCTCTAATTGAATGTCACTTGCTTTCTGAAACGCTGTAAGTTCTGTAATCAGGTCATTTGCATTGCGCGGAGATCGTCTGACCTTTTGCTTTTGCCAATAATTACAGCAGAGATCATGTCAGTGCGGCTCTGAGGCAGCGTGCAGAGATGCGGCAGGAAAAGGTTAGAGCCGAGCTTATTTCTGGAGCTCATGAAATGATGAAATGTCATTAGACTTCCTGAAGAGAGGCCGGAGTCAGCAGGACACGGACGAGCACCGCAGAATTATTTCAGTTAAAGAAGATAAGATCTCTGAGCCAATCTGACGAGAAACCTTCTGACATGTGAACCTTCAGGGGGTGGGACTTGCTCATGTCAGAACTGAGAACATGCATATATCACACCACAGGCTTTTGTGCGTGTGTGTGTGAGTGTGTGTCTGTGTGTGTGTGTGTGTGAGTGTTTGTGTGTGTATAGGTGTGTGTGTGTGTGAGAAAAGCCATTTTTATTTAAAATTATCATTATTATTATTATTTATTTTATTATACATTGTTTAAAAATGCAGCATTTTAACTTAACTTACTTTTTGTATACAGGAGTTCCTTAATCTTCTTTTGTCCTTTAATAGTTCTGAATTCTCTTTGTATTATTTTCACTTTTTTTACTATATTATTCTACTTTTATTATTTTATTAATATTATTTTTGTTGTCGTGCAATTTCTGAGGAGTCCAAGAATTTCATTGCTGGTAATGATGTTCCATTGTTGCCTGTATATACAAAATAACTGAAATAAACATTTGGTAATTTGTGGTTGGCACATTTAAAACTTAAAATATTATATATTTTTTAATTAGTAAGTCAACAAAACAACAGGCTGCTTTTCCACATTAATAAACACATTATTTGATGTTCAGTGAAATAAAAAAAATAAGATTCTGATTAAACTTAATGTTACATTTTTGCAAATTTACTTTTATAATAATAATAATAATATCAATAATAATAATAATTACACATTATTCCAACGCTTGTCTGACTCAACGCCTAAATTTTCGATACAGTCATTTTTAACACAGGCCCTGTGTTCTCTGCAGTGTTAGTGTATTATATTCTTGTAACTTTGTTTAAATTTTACACAATTTAAAAATCTCAGGTTGCAGCAAAAGGAGCAAATTAACTAAACAAAGCACGAGCTCCAGCTGTGAAACCACTCCGGTAACAAAGGACCATCATCAGTAATGATGGACTCACACAATAACACTAAAGTGTAATAAAATAAAGGAGTAGGAACAGCGTGATGAAGTGTTTCTGCTTGTATCCAGAGGAAAAACGTGATGAATATTTCTAATCCTATTTCACTGCATCTAGAATGTACAGTAAGGCAGCTGCTTTATGACTTTGCCTACGCAGAGACTCCGTATCAGAGCCCTCGTGAGTTTGTCACGTTAAATAAAGCCTCTTTTCTTGCCCATAATCACCACCGGGTCTTGCTCCGATAAGGGGAAAGTGTATTGATTTGGGACACTGTTGTAGTGCTGTACAGGGTCGCGTCTCACACTGACTTACTCGACAGTGCCGAGTTCTCACACTGCTGCCCTGTTGTGTTAACACCTCTGCTGGAGAACACGCTGTTGTGTGAATGCTGTCGTCTTGCTGTATGGATGATGGGAGTTATGTGGATTCCAGCATGAGTCAGTTTGGATGCCTAACATACACGTACGTCTCAACCAAAGATCGATATGTAACGTCATTGATATTTTCTTGGTTATGACTTGGTTATGCTGCTGATTTTTCCTCAATCCTTATAATTCAATTTCCTCATCTTAAGTGGTGAGACTGACAACCAGGCAGTTGTGGCCTAGTGGTTGGGACTTTGTCCCTGTAAAGAAAAGGTTGCAGGTTCAAGTCCCACCCCCAATCCTTAAGCAAGCTCCCCTTCCACTACACTACTGCCCGGGCGCGGTTGATTGTTGTGGTGCACTTTGTGTGTGGTTGAGTGCGTTCACAATGACAAATAGTCCCTTTCACTTCACTCAATTATCTTAGGGCAGTAGTGGCCTAGTGGTTAGGACATTGCCCTTGTGATCGGAAGGTCGCCGGTTCAAGTCCCAGCCCAGGTACTCACTGAGGTTCCCTTGAGCAAGGTACCGTCCCACTACACTGTTCCCCAGGTGCTGCTGGTAGCTGCCCACTGCTCCAGGTGTGGATGGGTTAAATGCAGAGGTCACGTTGCCTTGCCTGACAGGGTGTGTTCACAATGACTGTAAGTCATGATCTTAGTGTATTAATATAAATATTATTATTAATAAAACGAAGAAGAGATAAGAGATCAGTAGGTAAAGTTCTGTCAGTTATTCAGCTTCTACTGAGCGCTTTGGTTTTAAAGGGCCTGACGGTGGTGGAACTAGCGAAACCGATCGTCTCTCTCTCTCTGTTCTCTTTAGTCCCAGCGGCGCGTCACGTTTCACCTGCCGGACGGCTCTCAGGAGAGCTGCAGCGACAGTGGTTTGGGGGAGCACGAGCCGATGGGCGGTGGCCCCCTGCTGACACACCCGCTTCCTCTGGTGCAGCCGCAGGACGACTTCTACGAACAGGCCTCTCCGGACAAGAGGACTGAAGCCGATGGCAACTCTGACCCCAACTCAGGTGAGACGGCTTCTTCTCCAGCCGGCACAGGTCGTGATCTGACGAGGACCTGAGCGCGCACGCAAACGCAGTGACGTAAGCAGCATCAGTGGTGTTGCTCCTCTTAGAAGGGATTTTCTAGCTGGAAACATGGAGAATATCCCAATGTCGTTGTGCACGTTTGGGGGGAAAAACATGACCCTTATGTTAACCAGCCTTATTCACAGGGTTAGGGTATCACTAACACACCCCTCCGATTTCGAAACGTACACTGCAGTGAGCGTTCATGGACGTAAGTGTACGTCTACGGCTTGATCAATGACCGCTAAAGGCTAAAACTGAGCTGCATTAGGAAAAACAAAGGATTTCTGTGAGGCACTGAGGTGCTACTGAAGTGCTACTGCCCCATGTTGACCGAGTCAAGGTCAAAAGTCAGTAAATCAGAACCTCAGGAATCAGAATTCGCGGTGATGCGGACGCCACAGAGAGGCAGCATCGTTCGGTCACTTTAGCAGAGTGGAACCGAAAGGAAAGCAAGAATAGAGCTGTTCTTTCTTTCCTTGGCGGTTATATTTTTCATGTCTGCTGCTTTCTGTCTGGAGCATGTGTTTATTGTGTTCCTGTCCATCGAGGCGCTCTCAGGAGCCATGCCGACATAAAAACACACCTCTGTGATAGGCCCAAGCTGTCTGAATGTGCGCCAGATCATGTGGTAGTGACTAATTCAGAGACACGGTCTAAATCCTCCAATCTTTAGCAGCGCCCACACACCTGCTTTGTCTTAGTCCAATGAATAAATGAAAGCCAATAGCGCAGGCAGGAGAGGAAGAGAAAGGACTGAGCTGAGAGAGGCTGGAGGGAGGAATGAGGGAAGGAGGCACAGAAAGTGTACTTTGTGATGTGGGCAGCAATGGCTTGCACAGGGCTGTGGGCAAAGGACAAACGGCATTCCATTCACGTTACATACGCGCACACTGGGTGGCCAGTTTATTAGAAACACCTACTGTACGGGTTCACTGACTGCAGTTCATCCATTGCTGCACATTGCTCCAGCCCATTCTTTACTGGTCAATTTCTGACCACAGGACCACTGTTGACCGAGTGTGAACGGTGAACCATTTTCAGCACAGCAGTGGCACTGACTGTGGTGGTGTGTAGGGAGCTGGCGCCATTTCTCGAGAGCTGCTGGGGGAAGCTGAGAGTGGTCCACTATCCACAACTCTCCAGCTATAACCTGACCGCTGAAGAAGACCTAGATGATTTCATCTGTCTCAACTGTAGCCCACGGTATGCCTTAGGTTGCCAGATACTCACCAGAATCAGTAAACATCAATCAGCCATAACATTAACACCACCGACAGGTGAAGTGAATAGCATTGACTTGATTATTTCATTACAATGGCACCTGTCAGGGGGTGGGATATATTAGGCAAAAATTGAACAGTCAGTCCTTGAAGTTAATGTGCTGGAAGGAGGAACATAAGGGTCTGAGCCTCCTTGACAAGGGCCTTATTGTGATGGCTAGATGCATCTCCAAAACGGAAGGCCTTGCGGAATGTTCAATTTATGTGGTAGTTAGTACCTACCAAGGAAGAACAACTGGTGAATTGGTGACAGGGTCATGGGCCACAAGGGCTCACTGATGCATGTGGGGAGTGAAGGCTAGCCCGTCTGGTCTGATCCCACAGAAGAGCTACTGTGGTTTAAAAA
>JBBPDA010000105.1:9134816-9147880 GCA_037974385.1 Arnoldichthys spilopterus
TATGTGTGTGTGTGTTTGTGTGTGTGTGTGTGTGTGTGTATATATGTATGTATGTGTGTGTGTGTGTGTGTGTAGTTTTTATAGTATCACAATATCAAATTAAATTCAAATTTAAAATCAATTTTATTTAAATTACTTTATATTCTTTTTTGTACTTTAATTCCCATATATGGATCATATGGACTGAGTTGTGAGTTGTGAGTGATACAGATCTTTTGTACATTTGCTTTCCATGATGTGAGCCCTTAAACGCATACATGGGTTTCTTTAAGATGAACGCCGCCTTTTCAAATCTCAGCAGAACTGCACCTATTTTACCCAATGACACTTCATTTGACCTCCCATGATTGCTCTCGTGTTGACTCCACCGAACCGAAGCCTACATAGGTTGTCAACAAAACAAGCGGTTTGACACGTAAGCCTTGATTTATCTTCAGCTCTGTTTAGCTGTCCCTCAACACTTTCATGTCGGGTCTTTCTCTTCTCTTTTTTTTTTTTGTGCACAAAGAGTGCGCTTAATACATCACCCTATTGATCTGGGCTCTAGCTGTGATTAAAGCAAGGGAATACAAGAAAGAGTGTTAGGTGCTAATGTTGATGCTATCTACTCAGACAAGCTCTGATTGGCTGCTGTTTGCTGTTTCGCGAGGCTAATTCTCTGATTCCTTTATGTCACATTGGCCTTGTTATCTTTCCCACAATTCCTCCACAGAGACCACCAGCCACGATCACATCTCACTGCATCAAACACTCCTCACATCAGCCCTGGCAACATGACTCACTGGGTGGATTTTAATTATCTGAAAAAGGCCAGGCTCTTCAGAAACACCAGCATGGGTTCGATTTCCAGGAAGGACCAGCTGTACGTACTGGGAATGAACTACTTTTACTGTTCTAATGCCCACTTCTAAACCAACAGTATCCAGATCCCGAGACGGGAAAAGAATCCACATGTTTAGGAATGAGAAAAACACGCTGCGTTGTTCTATTTTAGAAGTGACCGGTACCTGGTGCCACAAAGGCCCTGTTGTAGCTAGTTGCCATAGGGACTTGAACCTGCGACCTTCAGGTCCCAAGGGCAGTGTTCTAACCACTATGCCTAGAAAAGGTACAAATAGGTTAAATAGCTTGGTGCAGTGATGGCCTAGTGGGTAAGGACTTGCCCATGTCATTGGCTATGGGTTCAAGTCCCAGACCAGGTACCACTGAGGTACCTTTGAGCAAGGTGCTGTTCCACTACACAGATGTGGCCTCTGCTTTTTACCCCTCCGTGTAGGAGCAGTAGGCAGCTGATGGGGAGCAGTGCTTGGGGACGGTACCTTGCTCACAGTACCTCAGTGGTACTTGTACCGGTCTGGGAATTGAACCAGCAACCTTCAGGGGCAACTCCCTAAGCATTATACCACTACTGCCCCACTCTATGTAGTAAAGAAAGGTTCAGATAGAAGAAAAATACTGAATGTGGTGATGTTCCAGTCTTTGCAAATCAGCACCTCTGCTAACGTCTGCTGCTCACAAGCCTCTTTAGTTGAACAACACGTTCTTGCAAAGGAATGTTGGAGTTTCTCCTCCCCAGAGTGAAGAAACGAGCTGAACGATATAGTGGAGGTGTTTACAGGGTGGTGCTGGATGTGGTGGGGGGCGAGCGGATGTGAGGAGTGGTGAGAGAAACACATCTCACTCTCAACATCTGGGTGTGTGCCGAACTGTCGGCCACAGCGTGAGAGGGCGAAAATGAGGCTGATCCTTAATAAAGACTTTCAGCCTCGGTGAGGGGTTAAACACCACATACGCATCACACACTGGGGCAATGACTTTTCTCACCCACACACACACACACACAGCTGTCATGTTCACACCTCCAAGCACCCTGGACTACACTCACGATGGGCAACTGAATGGGGGGGGGTATAACATGAACCACTTTTCCCCCAAATAAGCCAGTGAGGTCGTTTAGCTCACAAAGTGAAACTGTTCTGACATCACACACGTGAACTGTGTTTTCTTGGCGTAACTGGACCAGATTCAACGAACACACATTTCAGTATATTGCATCTATTCATTTTAATCCAAAGATGATTCTGGAAGATGAATAACCTGTTCAGCCAATCAGAGTGTAGAAGAAATTCATTTAAAATTCTACAACAAAACTGCAACTACACATTGTCAGAAAAACTCGTATCTCCCTATTTTTGGCAACGGGGGACTAGAAAAGTAAGACTTTTAATGGACAGTGTTACCACTGACAATAAACTCTTTAATCTTGAATCTTGAATTTGCAATAAAAGGAGAAAATACTTAAAATGCAAATAATTTTTTTTTATTCCAAGCCATTTTGGACGATTTCTGTTGTTCCGGTTATCAGGAATGTGTGACGCAGCGCAAATGTCAGCTGCCCTTTTTAAAATAATGATAAAAAATAATAATAATTAAAATAACAATGGAGGCTCATTTTATTCTGACAGCGATGACATTCCATGTAGATTGGGGCAGTGGGGCTGTAAGGGTTAGGGAGTTCCCCCTGTGGCCTAAAGCTCACTGGTTCAAATCCCAGGCTGGTACATGCACCACCACCTGTGAGCAAGGCTCCACCTCCAAGCGCTTCCTACACCAGCCGCCCACGGCTCCTACACGCATGGGTTGAAGGCTGAGGTCATGTTTCGTTGTGCTGCACTGTGAGCTGTGCTGTGCTGTGTTCGCAATGACAAATAATCACTTACTCACAGAAGCAAATGCGATTGGTCTAAATGTTGATCGCCCAGAGAACAGAAGAATAAATCATCTCCTACCTTCATCTGCTGAAACCGTCTTTTCTTCCATCATCGCGGTGAAAAAGCACCGCTGAGGTTGGACAGAGCTTCAATCCTGATAAAAATCCCATTCAGCCTAAAGAGAAACTGCAGCGCTGCTTGTTCAGTCCACTACATACTGTTTCTAGGTTAAACCACTGCATGAGATGTATGAGTGTGTAGAACCAAAAATCCTCCACATGGGCTCTTTTATGGGTTCTTTACCAATTTAAAGGTTCCATACATTACAACACGTGCCGAAATAGCTCAGTTGGTAGAGCGTTCGACTGAAGACATAAAGGACCCTGGTTCGATCCTGGGTTTCGGCAGCAAGCCATGTGATAGTACTTCTTTATGTGGTGGCCTAGTGGTTAGGACGCTGCCTTTGAGACCTGAAGGTCGCAGGTTCGAGTCCCGGCACAGACACTACTGAGGTTCCCTTGAGCAAGGTACCGTCCTACTACACTGCTCCCCGGGCGCTGTTGATAGCTGCCCACCGCTCCACGTGTACACGTGTGATGGGTTAAATGCAGAGGTCACATTTCGTTGTGGTGCTTGAGTGTGTTCACAATGACAAATAGTCACTGAACCCTATGTCTGGAGTGCAACTGCATTGTAGTAAAGAGAGAATGGACAGAAGTAAGATGTAGGAGGCCGTGGAGATTCTTCTGGCCTGTGTGTTTTTATCATGTGGTCTTTTCTTTCATTTCTTTTTTGGGTTTAATCCAGTCTCAACCAATCAGAGCCCGCGTGAGCCCTTTCTCTAACATTATGCAAGGAACCTTTCCGGCATGTTTAGACAGTATGGATAGGTCAGTAATGGGGGAAGCCATGGCCTGAAGGTTAGAGAAGCAGGTTTGCGACAGAAGGGTTTGATTCTCTGAACCAGCAGGAAAACCCACGTGCCCATGAACAAGGCACCTAACCCCCAACTGCATCCCAGGCGCTGGCACTGCCCACCACACCGGGTGTGTGCTAAGCGTTTTGGATGGGTAGCATGAGGAGAATCATTTTTATGGGGCTTTTAATTTTTGCTTTCAAGTATGTTCAAACAGAGTATGGATTGGTCAGTTACGGGGGGCAGCCATGGCCTAAAGGTTCGAGAGGCTTGTGACCGAATAGTCGCTGGGTCGATTCCCGGAACCAGCAGGAACAAGGCACCCAGTCCCCAACTGCTCCCCGGGCACTGTGAGTGTGGCTCCCTGCTGCTCTGGGCGTGTGTGGTCACTGCTTCAGTTGGGGGATATGGATATTGGGGATAAATCGAGGATTTTTGGGGGATGTTCATGGAGGTAACAGCACAAGATGATGCGTCAGAGTTTTCCTGAGTATTCTCACATATTTCACTGTCTGCTTGAAACAGCCCAACAGTGAGACCCCAGCGTCCGCGGCCTGTCCCCAGTGTTCGTCACCTGGAGGTTTCTGAACTGGGTCAGACTCGTAGCAGCACAAGCGGAGCGATTTCTCAGTCCAGATTAATAGCGTGATTGATCTACTCCACCAGCTCTCGCGCAAACACATTTTTCTCACAGGCCCCTGCGTCTAATGACATGCAACAAACAAGTTTGGGAAGAGGCTTTCAGAGCTGAGTGATGGGAGCGAAAGCTAATTTGATTCCTTCCCCCCACATATGGCTCTGAAGGTGCTGCTGCACTTCCTTTGTCACGAGCAGACTGCGAGAGACAGAGCGCTGAGCTGTAATAACGCAGCCCGACTGTGCTGCTGAAGGGCCTGGGTGTGTACGTGTCTTCTCGGTCTTATCGTGAGTGGGCTTTTGAGAGCAAGGTGAGCAAATGTGATTGTAAACTTTAATTGAAGTGTCATTTATGATACATCAGCTAAGAGCATTCAGAGCTAATGAGTCTCCTTCAGTCTAACAACTTCTTTACTGGAGTCTGAATAGAAGGGCTGTGATCTGTGCAGACAGTTTCATTGTCTAAAAAATAAAACAAAGCCGCACAGCTGAGAGCGTCATTGAAATGCCAGGAAAGAATGGTTCAGATGGATTTACAGCGCAGTAATTAGTACAGAAGAGACGTCATGACGTCGGCCAAGGTGATGGAAAAAAGGCGTGAATAAATACATACACTACTTAATTTATTAATGAGTACATAAATAAATGAGCGAGTTGAGTAAATGAATGAATGAATGAGTAAATAAATAAATCAAAAATAGACTGAATAAATAAGTAAATAAATAAACAAGTGAGTGAGTAAATGAATGAATAAGAAAATAAATAAATTAATTAATTAACTGATGAATGAATGAATAAATGAATGAGTAAGTAAAGAAATGAGTGAATAAATAAATAAATGACTGAATAAATAAACGAATAAATGAGTGAGTGAGTGAGTGAGTGAGTGAGTAAATGAATGAATGAATAAATGAATGAGTAAGTAAATAAATAAATGAGCGATTAAATTACTGAATAAATGATTGAAGAAATGAATAAATAAATGAGTGAGTGAGTGAGTGAGTGAGTGAGTGAATGAATGAGATTAATTAATTAATTGATTTATTAATTTATTTATTAAAGCACATTCCTGGTTTATGTTTTCGCTTGTTGCGCGACTCTGTTGTCCAGTTAGACGTGACGCGCGCTGGTCAGATCCTGTATCTCAGAGAGGCAGATTTCTGCTGCTGCTTAAAGCTTTCTTACACCACTTCAGCACTGACACGCGTTTAGCTCACACTGCAGTGTTTGTGGTGGTTTCAGGCTTTTTCGGGGTCAGAGTCAATCTGGCACTAATCGCTGAACTTTTCTTATTTTTAGGCTCGCTCTCCCACCTGCTCTGCTGACACCTTCGCCGATGAAGTGTTGCTCAGAGTGAAGTGTATGGCCGTCCAGATGCTGCTGACTTTACACACACACACACACACACACGGAGAAGCGAGCACACACTGACGTTCATTTGCACCTTGCTGACTCGAGCGAACAGCTCAGCTCATTATTGATGTGACCTGACGGCACGTTTCTGCAGCGCGCGGCTGGCACGGCGGCGGGACACAGGGGTGAGATGCTGTTGGAAATGCAGATGAATTTGCCCAAAGTCCTGTTGTTTGCACGTCAGGTGGGAGATCAGACTCAAATGAGATTAGGTGTTAACCCGTCAGCGAGCAACTGTTTTTAAAGTTATACCTGAGGTTTTTGGGTTTTTTTTATTTGCTTGAAATCCACACTGACATTCTAGAACAGGCCTGTGAGACCGTAGAGCCCCAAAGCTGCTGTTTCAGAAAAGCAGATTCAATACGTTAGTTTTAGGCCAGTGAGGACATAGAGAACGAGCATCAAACACAAAAACTGTTCAAAATACAAGGGTTTATGACGCTAGTGCTTCAGATTTATCAGAAATTCTCTTAAAACCACTGGAGACACAAGTGTTGGCACCCCAGGGATTGTTGTTGAGTGATTTGTTTGTTAATTGGACTCTTTAGTCAGTTTTTGCTTTGTGTCCAGTGTGTTAAATAGTTGCACCAAGTGACAGATTTGTTGTACAGCGCTGCATGACAAACGTTAACTTCTACTGTGGTGTGGACAGTTAGAACGTGTCAGAACGTTCTTTGTTTAACGTTCCAGATCACACCGGTGTGACTGTAAACGCCAGACGTCCATGTTCCTCCTGCAACTTGTGACTGGACGTAGTTTGTGAGAAGTTGTGAATGTGAAAGTTGCTAGAAAATGAGCTGAAGTGAGTATGACCGTTATGATTCACTTGTTGACTTGCTGACTTAATGACTTGGCGTCTCATCAGTTCACTGATGTCTCCTTGGCTGACCGACTGATTCATTAACTCGCTGACTCACTAACTCTTCGATGGGTTCACTGACTCAGATGCTAACTTAGGTGTAACTGACTCATTGACTGACTCACTAACATGTTACTGACTCACTAACATGATGACTCGTTGACTCACTGGCTGACTCACAAACTCATTGGCTGACTCATTAAAGCACTGATTGATTCATGGAGTCATAACCTCCCCAGTTAACTCACTTACTACCGGACTGAGGCTGAAAAGTCAGACGTTACACTGTATTTTATCAGTCCATGCAAAAAACCTGCTTTTCCCTCAGATCCACCTCCAGAATTCTGACTTTACCACAGCATCTGACTTTCTGTGTGGTAGACACTGCAGTTCCTGATGCTAATCTTTCCACTGCGCTAGCTCCTGTGTAGAGTAGAACTATGTGATTTGGGATGCAGCCGGTGTTTTCTCTGACTGCAGTAGTTAACAGCTTGGCTGTGCTGTATCCAGGCCCATGTTCATTCTGACATGGCTGAAGGTTAATGAGTGGATGTTTTATGGAAGCGAACAAACCAAATGGAAAACTTCAGCTCTAGCCTGGCTTCAGGTTCGCCGACCGTCTGAGAGGTGGACAGTATACACTCTCAATGTAGAGTCTGAATGAAAGCACTGCAAAGATACAGACTTCAGTCTAAATGCTTTATTCTTCTCTTTTCTTGCATGTGCTGTGCACCACACTTCTCCCACTCAAAAAGGTAAGAGAATATCTTTCTTTCTGTCTTTCTCTCGTTCTCTCTTTCTCTCTTTCGTTCTGTCTTTCTTTCTCTCTTTCTTTCTGTCTTTCTTTCTCTCTTTCTTTCTTTCTTTCTTTCTCTCTTTCTTTCTTTCTCTCTTTCTTTCTCTCTTTCTTTCTGTCTTTCTTTCTTTCTCTCTTTCTCTCTTTCTCTCTTTTTGTCTTTCTTTCTCTCTTTCTCTCTTTCTTTCTGTCTTTCTCTCTCTCTTTCTGTCTTTCTTTCTCTCTTCCTCTCTTTCTTTCTCTCTCTCTTTCTGTCTTTCTTTCTGTCTTTCTGTCTTTCTTTTTCTCTTTCTTTCTCTCTTTCTTTCTGTCTTTCTTTCTTTCTTTCTTTCTCTCTTTTTTTCTTTCTTTCTGTCTTTCTTTCTTTCTGTCTTTCTTTCTCTCTTTCTGTCTTTCTTTCTTTCTTTCTCTCTTTCTTTCTTTCTCTCTTTCTTTCTCTCTTTCTTTCTTTCTGTCTTTCTTTCTTTCTCTCTTTCTTTCTGTCTTTCTTTCTTTCTTTCTTTCTCTCTTTTTTTCTTTCTTTCTGTCTTTCTTTCTTTCTGTCTTTCTTTCTCTCTTTCTGTCTTTCTTTCTTTCTTTCTCTCTTTCTTTCTTTCTCTCTTTCTTTCTCTCTTTCTTTCTTTCTGTCTTTCTTTCTTTCTCTCTTTCTCTCTTTCTTTCTGTCTTTCTCTCTCTCTCTTTCTGTCTTTCTTTCTCTCTTTCTTTCTCTCTTTCTGTCTTTCTTTCTCTCTTTCTTTCTGTCTTTCTTTCTCTCTTTTTTTCTTTCTTTCTGTCTTTCTTTCTTTCTTTTTTTCTTTCTTTCTTTCTTTTTTTCTTTCTTTCTTTCTGTCTTTCTTTCTTTCTGTCTTTCTTTTTTTCTTTCTTTCTTTCTGTCTTTCTTTCTTTCTGTCTTTCTTTCTTTCTTTCTCTCTTTTTCTTTCTTTCTTTCTCTCTTTTGCTCTTTCTGTCTTTCTTTCTTTCTCTCTTTCTTTCTTTCCCAAAGTCTTGATTTTTCTTGATTTGAACAGTTATTGACCTACAACATTCATAGTATTTTGGCTCCTGTGCTTGTTGACTTGTACATGTTTGACTAAATACCACTCAACACACACAAACACACACACACACACACACACACACACAATAAAGACAAAGAAAGTCTTTCTGCTCTTTCAGTTTTTCCTAAAAAAAAAAAGTTGATTTTGTGGAGAAAACAGCATGGTTTCCTGTGGACCAGCAAAATGTCCTCACTTCTACAGGTGTTCCTGTATTCCTCTCATTATGAAGACATTCTGTCCTCATAAAGAGTTAAATACATGTTTACACACACACACACACACACACACACATAAAAATATATAGATGTTTGTTATATATGTATTTCAATGTGAGTGTGTGCAGGTGTGTGTTTGCATCTGAAGAAATGGCCCTTCGTCTTTGGCGATGACATGCGGTTGAGTGTGTGTGTGTGTGTGTGTGACTGGTGTTTACACGCTGGCTCTCAGACAGAAGTCAGGTGCGATTGGCCCTAGTCTCCATGTCCTGCTTAACATTTCTCTCACTGAATTAAAGAGCCACTTGATATTTTCCCCGACGTCGTCTCCAATGGGTATTTAGCGACTCTATTGGAGAGCGCATCATCTGTCACTGCCAGGAAAAAAAGCCTCTCCTCACCTTTTTATCTCCAGGAGTGGACGACATGAGGATGAGAAGGGAGATCAATGTGCTGTCAATCATTCCACATGGGGCCTGTCATAATCTGTATGCTAGCGTGCGAGCAGGAGAGGATTGATGATCTGCAGGTGAAGAGAGTGAGGCTGGTCTGGATGGCGGCGCTTAGTAATAAGATTGCTGCTAATGATGATGATGGAATAGTCTGAATGATCATCCAATCACATTGGCTCCTGGCAGGGAGGTGGGCTATATTAGGCAGCACGTGAACACTCAGTTCTTGAAGGTGATGTGCTGAAAGCAGGAAAAATGGGTGCGCGTGAGGATAACATAGGCCTTATTGTGATGACTGGAGTCTTGTGGAGTGTTACAGGTGTGCAGTGGGTAGTAGGAGGGAAAACTGGTGGATCGGCGACAGTCTCATGGGTACCCAAGGTTCACTGATGTGTGTGGGAAGTGCAGGCTAACCTGTCTAGCCTGATCTACAGAGGAGCTACTGTAGCACAAAAAAAAAAAAAAAAAAAAATATATATATATATATACATTTTCGGGCGGCACAGTGGTGCAGTGGCTAGTGCTGTTGCCTCACAGCAAGAAGGTCCTGGGTTCGATCCCTGGCTCGGCCACGGGTGCGGTGTGTGTGTGCTCTCCCTGTGTTACCTCCAGTTTCTCCGGTTTCCTCCCACAGTCCAAAGACTGATTGGATGCTCTAAATGTGTGTATGGATGGTTGTCTGTCTATGTGTTGCCCTGCAATGGGTTGGCCCCATGTCCTGGGTGAACCCCACCTTAGGCCCACAGTCAGCTGGGATTGGATGGATGGATGGATGGATGGATGGATGGATGGATGGATGTACATTTTCAATTTAATATCATTAAATCTCTTGAACAGAACGCTGTAAGATAGTGTGGTATGTAAACACATGACTGTATGTGGAGAATGTGGAAAAGTGAGTAAATGATCTGCTGTTGTGAGTCTTTTCTCTGGTTTTAATGCATTAGCCTGCCTCGCTGGCCTTCAGCTCAGCTAGCTGTTTTTACCATCTCGCTTACAATACACTGCATTTTAATGCACATGGTGGATGACGGTGTTGACTAGCGTAGGAAGCTAAATACACTAAACTAAACAAGTCTTCCTCGAATCATCACTGCCAGTGTGAAGGAACTAACGCTGCTGCACAAACGCACGATTCTTTTGAACAGAAGAGAAACATGCAGAAGGGTAAGAGCAGTGTGTTGATGTATATGAGCTGATTTGTGTATTACTCTGCACAGCAATTAGATGTCAGTCTGACGAGCTGGAGACACATTTGTGTGTCAAGTGTATGCAGGACTCAAATGCTACAGCGCTCGATTAGCGTGTGAGAGGTCACGGGATCTTTGCCTGCAATTTCCAAACAACAAAACATGGAGGCCTAGTGGTGAGGAACTTGACCTTGTACAGAAGGTCGCTGGTTCAAGTCCCGTCCTGGGCACCAATGAGATACGCTTGGACAGGGTACCGTCTCACTACACTGCTCCCTGGGCGCCGTAATTAGCTGCCGCTGCTCCACGCGTGCACGTGTGATGGGTTAAACGCAAAGGTCACATTTCGTTGTGGTGCACTTTGTGTGACCGAGTGTGTTCACAATGACCAGTCACCTACATCTTCATCACAGGGTCTATAAGTCCAGCTTTCAAAACTAGGTACATGCAAACAGTCTAAGGTCAAAGGTCAGCCAGTATTACAGTGTGACTGAAGCCCGAAGCCTCTTCTGCTGTTTAGTGTCTGAGCTTTTGTTCTGTTTCGCTGCCCAGAGGAGCGGTCTCAGGTTTTCGGAGAGGTTCTCTCCGAGCCTCCGTGCTGTTGGTAATTAATTGGTACAGACTCGTTTTTTTCGGGAGCGCCTTGAGTTCTTTTCACAAACCCTTGACATTCATCGGCGGATACTCAGGGCATCTTCGCTTTCTAATGAATTTCCCCAGGACCTCCAGGGCAGCTCTTTAAACAAACCCAATTAGAGGTGTCAGAAGGCCCCAGCAGTGGTTTGCCTTCGTCCGTTTACAGTTAATTACAGGGGCTTTTTAACCCACTGTCTAAAGCCTCAGAGATGCAATCAGACCAAACATCTTCTCTCGTGGGCCTGCAGGACGGTATGCAGCAACCCGGAAGTGACACAGTAAGGCCGATAGTTTACGCTGGTAACCTGGAGAAGTTAAGAGCCAGTTTCCCAGAGCCAGATGAAAGATCCAATGCTGATTCATCACCAGCTCCACAGTTTAGTCCAAGAATGGGCTTAACACTAGGATCCCTGAGAACTTGAGTCTATGAGCGAGTGGGGAGTCACTCAAAGTGCACATCCCCAACAGTAGCACACCGTCTGTTATGCAAATTAAATCAGCCCACAGTTTCTGTCCGTACCCCAGACGTGTGAGTGAGTGAGTGAGTGAGTGAGTGAGTGAGTGAGTGAGTGAGTGAGTGAGTGAGTAGCCACTGTGTTCGGCTTCACGGCCGATTGGCTGCTGCCCGTTCAGAGTAACTCCGAAAACACCAAACTCCGCCTCCGTCAATTTCTACTTTATTGCTCTATTGCTTTTCCCATTTCTTTTGCACTTTAGTGCTACATTACCCACGATGCCCTGCTCTTAACGAAACCTATGCTAGTTTTATAGCAAACAGGTAACCTAGTTTCCTAAAGAGCAAGGCATTATGGGCAATGTTGTGCTATAGTGCCAACACGGGTGAGTGTAAGGGTGGAAGTTATGTGGGTAAAGGAGCCAGGCCTGGGAATCCAGATTCTTTAAGCTATACAGTGTTATGTTGCTACATTTTAAATAAGTCAAGATTATAATTCAGTATAATTATGGAATATATATATATATATATATATAGTTATAAAAAATGACAAAAACAGGAGAAATATCAGATGATGACGTAACTCTACCTGTTCATCGGATCCAAATCATCATCAAACTCCAAAGGCTGATTGATGTAGAGTTGAAGTCGGCACTTTCAGCATGATCCCCCCACATTCCTGACGTTAAAGCGCTGTGTTTCTTTGTTGCTGCTGCCTGTGTCTGGGTCTCGTACGGGACAACGCTGTGTTTTAGGGTGGAATGCCTGTATCCTAAGATTTTCCTCTGGCAGTAGAATGGAGCAGAGCTTGTAATTTCAGCAGTTTTTTTTATTGGATGGTGTAATGAGAAGAGCTGATGTGTGTGTGTGTGTGTGTGTGTGTGTGTGTGTGTGTGTCTCCGTGTGTGGTCATTCTCACATTGAGACCTTCTGGGTCTGGGTATAATCCTGCCATAATGCCAGCTGCTGACATCTGTCTTCTCTCTCTCTCTCTCTCTCTTTCTCTCTCTCTCTCTCTCTCTCTCTCTCTCTCCCTCTTCTCTCTCTCTCTCTCTCTCCCTCTTCTCTCTCTCTCTCTCTCTCTCTCTCTCTTGCTCTCTCTCTCTCTCTCTCTCTTGCTCTCTCTATCTCTCTCTCTCTCTGCTACCATTTCTATTTTTGTCTCTCTCTCTCTCTTTCTCTCTCTCTCTCTCTCTCTCTCTCTCTCACTTTATCCCACTTGATGTGCGACCCATTCCACCAATGCAATTAGCCGTTTTGATACATCAAGTAATTACTTCATTTTTCATGTTAAAGCATACTTCATTTAGCCGGAGCACTGAGAGACTGAGATGGAGTTAGAGAGAGAGAGAGAGAGAGAGAGAGAGAGAGGAGGTCAGCTGCACTGAGAGAAGATTAGCGATTAGCGCGAGATTCTCTTTTTCTGTCTGTCTCGGGAGAGCCTGGCACGGGCTGCAGTGGCACAGGGGCTGGCATTTGACCTTGGCACACAGCTGGCTCTTGGCACCTGGGACTCTGTCTGATCCCCCCAATGCAAAACCGTCGCCTTTTAACCCCCGCAGCCCTTCACCCCCACCATTATTTAAAGCGTAACACGCTGCTGGGCAAGAGAGTCTCTACAGCCCAGGAGACCTGTGTGTGTGTGAGTGTGTGTGTGTGTGAGTATGTGTGTGTGTGTGTGAGTGTGTGCGTGCGTGTGTGTGTGTGAGTGTGTGTGTGTGAGTGTGTGTGTGTGTGAGTGTGTGTGTG
>JBBPDA010000105.1:9184900-9194962 GCA_037974385.1 Arnoldichthys spilopterus
ACGCTTGATTGTTTCCTCTGTCCTGGAAGTCGCTTTGGATAAAAGCGTCAGACACATGATTAAATGTAAATGTAAATATATAATAGTAGCAGTAATAATAATAATACATATTTATGATCTAAAACTGTGTAATTCCATAGTCTAAACTGAAGTAAAAGCCGCGTGCGTGTTTTTCTTCGTGGTCTAAATAAACCCGCAGTCCTGCGGATCACGTGTGGAATTATTCTGAGTGAAAATTAGCGCTCGGAGTTAGACGCGAGTGCTGGAGTGGATTGTTCCACACTGCGCGTTTGCAAATTACTGGGCCAAATCGATAATTACCTCCGTAGACGGCGAAGCAATCTTACTGAAAAAAGTTTGCTTTCATTTGATATTGCTGACATGACTTCATAGCACTTTGCTCATTGATTCGAGAGCCATGAAAAAGGGTAAAAAGAGTCTGAAACGAATCCCCCGCGGTGATATGATTAAAGTTAGACGTTTTTCATGTGAGCATGGTGGTGTTTCAGGACGAAAGGGTGCTAATACATTTAAAAGGATCACCTTCCAGTCCTCTCTCTCTCTCTCTCTCTCTCACACACACACTCACACAGGCATACACAATCCAGAGAGTGGCTAAAGCCCAGTGCGTTAGCATCGCTGGACACAGGTGCTAAAAGCCACTGCTAAAGCTAAAAAACAGAACAGTCTCATTACAAAAACCCTTCAGTAAGAGTCTGTAATTGAAAACGTCGCCTAAGGCACGTGGAGCTGTTTTGTTACCAAAAGAGAGTAAGAGGCTAATGACAGTGTTGAGATTCAGCATTAGCTATTAGCTTCTCACTCAAAGCTCAGTGAAACAAGGCAAGAGCTTTAGCGTAAGGTGGGAGGGAGCCAATAGAGAGTGAAGCAGGTTGTGCTTGTTGGGACTCCCAACCAAAGATGCCTGTGGAATCACCGAGGATCAGACTTGCAGTTAGGAGCGTAACGATGATTTGATCTGTATCAGTACATTGACCAAAATAGCGCGTGATCCGATTTAACGACAGGACACGATCAATCCTCCTCCATTTGACTGTGAGCAGTGTTTTGTACTGAGAAGCTGCTTCTGCTGGTGACGACACTGCTGCATGTGTGAGTTGATGGAAATGTAGCCGATTGTGTGAAATTTCATCACATTTCATACAGACTGCAGACCCCAGCGTCGAATCGCGTCAGTCAAATCACAGCACAGATTCGAAGGTATCGAAGCTGTATCGGATCACTGGCCAAAATAATCAGATCAGACTGAACGGAGTCGAGATGCAACTGGTGATCTACACTCTTACTCTCCCAGTGACCGGAGAGAGTAAGGTTGGACTATGCACAATAAAACGCATATGCAAATGTGTTATTAACATATAATTAACATAATCACATATTCGCAGCTGAACATGAGCAAAAGAAAGTCAGAGTGGGCAGTGGAGGCCTAGTGGTTAGGACACCGCCTTTGGGAACTGAAGGTCGCAGGTTTGAGTCCTGGCCCGGGCCCTACTGAGGTTCCCACTACACTGCTCCCCGGGCGCTGTTGGTAGCTGCCTGCTGCTCCACGTGTGCATGTGTGATGGGTTAAATGCAGAGGTCACATTTCGTTGTGGTGCTTGAGTGTGTTCACATTGACAGATAGTCACTTTCACTTCACACGTTCAAGTAGTCGTCTCTTCACACCTGCCCCCTAGTGGTGCTGTATATATGACGGTGTCCACATGAATCTCTTCTAAATATCCTCATGAAGTACTTTAGCCCTGCACAGCAGAGCAGCACAGGCCGAGCACTGATGAGCAGAGGTATTGAGGGTCTGATCGTGGCCGTGTGTACGTTAATCAAACTTACAGCAAAAAGACGTCCAGACTTTCTCCCACTGTGGAAAACTGAATTAAAGGGTTAATTACCTCAATATCTCTCTCTCTCTCTCTCTCTCTCTCTCACACACACACACACACTCTTTTTCTCATGGGGCTACATGTGTAGTGATGCTAGTGTCGACCTTGTGGGAGATCCATCATCCGGACTGGAGGATTCTCCAGAGAGAACATGTTCAACGCTCTGCTTGTTAAACGCATCTCTCTCTCTCTCTCTCTCTCTCTCTCTCTCTCTCTCTCTCTCACGCACACACATCCAGCATGCAGCATTCTCTTCCATACATATCAAACTTTCATCGGGACCTTTATCCAACCAACTCTCTCTCTCTCTCTCTCTCTCTCTCTCTCTCTCCCTCTCTCTCTCTCCCTCTCTCTCTCTCTCTAGTGCATCACTATTACATAGATGGGTAATATAATATTTTCATAAGCTCCGTATCTTCACTCGACTCCACATATGGTCCTGACTATTATTCTTCATTATTACTTTACATTGTGACCTTTTTCCCACACTGCGCATGATGTCACTGAGAACTGGTGAAGCCTAAACTGTGGTCGCCAGCTGTAGACTGAGCCTACAGAAGGTGAAAGGTACATTTCAAAACATGTTCACCTGCCACATTCAGCTCTTTCATTTACAAACATCTTAAACAGTGTGAACAGTGCTGCCACATTACATCAGACATGGGTCCAGATCTTGGTCCACACGTCATAATTATTATTATGATTATGATTATTATTATTATTGTTATTATCATTATTATTATTATTATTATTATGATTATTGTTATTATTATTATTATTATTAATAATAAAAATAATGATCACAATATTAATCTTTACTACACTGAGAATAGCAGAATTACTTTATTTTGCTTCAAATTATGCCAATCAGTTTTTTTAACCACATGAAATTAGTCATTAATATGTTTTTCTATGAACCACAAGACACATTGTAATCACACTGATGTTTTCTGATGTTTGTTGCATATTGCACAGCACTGATATTACTTTTATACAAGCCCCATTTCCAGAAAAGTTATTATTGTATTGTTCTTTCCCTTCACTCTGAATTTCTGGAATATTTTTTAATATTAACATTTCAGAAGACACACGTACACACACACATTTCTTCGGAAATGTTAACATCTATATATATATATATATATATATATATATATATAGAGAGAGAGAGAGAGAGAGAGCTTTCGACGACATTGCTTACAGCAAATTCCCAGAAATGCACATCCAGTACACAGAAAAAACCTCAATTAAACGTGTGTGCACATTTGGGGCCATATGTGTGTGCATGTGAGCATGTGGGTGGATATGTGCGTATACAGGCACTTACAAACTTCCACTCCCTGTTACTGAACTACACTGGCAGTGTGTTGTAACCAAGACCAAGTATTGTTTTATTGTATGTTTTAGACAACTGAGCTTTTACTGACGCTATACGATGCTCAGAGCTCAGAACAGCCGTAAACAATCCATCATAACCACCTTTACACTCAACTAGCCCACACAAATGAACACCCTAACAGCTGGCTTAATCTAACCTTCAACTGGGCGCCAGTGTGATATCATCACATATTCAATACGCCATTCTGCTCATTTAGGGTTTTGTGTTGTAGAACTTCCTCCATCTTCTAGACTCCTCTTTCTTCAAACTGCTACTCAACATTTTGCTAATGTTGTGAAAAATCATTGCATTTTTAAAAAAAATCCCATTTGAACATGTTTACAGTGGGTATTACATCACATTTCCTTTTAGCTACACTGTTTCATTGGAGACTGAGGAGACCGATTGTTCTGACTGATTGTTGCAGCTTTGATTGGATTTTTTGCCCAATCTTGCTTGATTCCAAACTTCAGCTGCTCAACAATCTCGCTTTGCCGTTTTCTGATTCTCCTCGTCATGAAGCTCCTTACATTTTCCATATGAGATCGATCTGGATTGACAGCAGGCCAATAAAGTGCACACTCTGTGTCCATGAAGCCATGCTGTTGTAACGTGTCTAGAATAAAGCCTGCCATTGTCTTAATGAAATAACAAAATATTTTCCAAGAAAAAACTTCATCTTTCACCATCATTCAGTTGACGTTAATGTGCTGGAAGCTGAAAAGATTAGACCACTTTACAAAGGTCTTATGGCGATGGCTACACGACTGAGTCAGAGCTTCTCCAGAACGGCAGGTCTTGTGAAGTGTTCCAGGTGTGCAGTAGTTATTATCTACCAAAAATGATCCAAGGAAGGACAACTGGTGAATTGGTGGCAGGGTAATGGGCACCCAAGGCTCACTGATGCACATGGGGAGTGAGGGCTAGCCCACCTGGTTGGACCCCACAGAAGAGCTGCTGTGGTTTAAAAAGTGAAGGCCGACTCTGATAGAAAGGGGTCAGAACACACAGTGCACCACAGAAAAAAACTAGTCAATATTAGGCAGGTGGTGTTAATGTTATGGCTGATCGGCGTATATATAAGCATTCAGTTGTGTAGAAGTACACATGACAGAGCGATACAAAATGGGAGCTATTGGTGTTAACACTAATCAGCCGGGATTTTCAGCCTCTCCCAATGAGGAAACCCCCCCCACCACCACCACCACCACCCTCTAATGGCTTTCCATAGGGAACGTTTAGGAGGGTTAAGGGCTTATAATTAGCTTTTTATCACTGGCCAACAACACCAACAAAGACCAACTGCACCAAAGTTTCCTCCTGCTTAAAACCAAACTGCTGTCACACATTTGTCTCGTGTTCCAGTCTCAGAAGTAGGTAATTGGCTAATACACAGAGTTAGAGCTCCAACACAGTAAATGTGGACATCAGCAGATGTTTATTTCAGCATGAACAACTAACTGTCAGCAGCAGACTCCACCTCCTCATTGCTCTGGGCACAATGACACCATTGACAGTGGTGTACCTTCACACTTCAGTCATGGTGGCAGGTTTTGTTGAGAAAACTAATTGAAGGAGCCTAAGCAATTTTTCATCTGCTTAAACCAAATTCAGGTGACAAGATGGCGCTATTACTGTTTTTAGCTGTCACTAATACATGTATCTGTTTTTATGAATAACATGTATGTCACACTGTAATCATACATAACTGATATACTACACAACAGTCTGTAACAGCAAATATATTACTGCATTCAAATAATCCATCCATCCATTTCCAACCGCTTCCGGGTCACGGGGAAGCTGGAGCCAATTCCAGCTGACTGTGGGCCTAAGGCAGGGTTCACCCAGGACAGGAGGCTCCACCCATCACAGGGCAACACACAGACAGACAACCATTCATACACACATTCACACCTACGGGCAATTTTCCAATCCAATCAACCTACTGCAGCCTTTTGGCCTGTGGGAGGAAACCAGAGAACCCGGAGGTCACACCCACACACAGGGAGAGCTTGCAAACTCCGCACAGAAAGGCACCTGTGGCCAACCTGTGGATCGAACCCAGGACCTTCTCACTGTGAGGCGACAGTGCTAACCACTGCACCACCGTGCTGCCTGCATTCAAAAAATGAGAAAGTAAAAGTAAACATTGAAGTGCAGCATAAAATAAATCGTAAAGTTGACAACTAAAGGTTTAAAGGGCAAGTTGAAGACTAAAGTGAGAAGATACGGTTTACGCTTTCTTTTAAAAACATTTCGTGAACGAGCTTAGTGAGCAAGTGTCAGAAACCACACAAGGAATCAGAGATTACTGAACTTGGTTCCACGGTTTGAGGTGAGTGTGTAACGATGTTGGCCTTCAGTTTGAAGCCAAGGTTTTGCTACGTACTCCCATTAGCTACATTAGCCTCATCACTCTAAAAGTAAAGCCAACTGCAGACACCAAATGAGTCTTGCCTGAGTGGGTACTTTCAGCAAAGGGGGATTTAATGAATATTATTTATTATGAAATCATTTTCCCCCCAAAATACTGCTTTAATTGGTTTCCAAGCAGTTTTTCACCGTGTGCTTAGCTGATATCTGATTTTACTCTCCGAGTGAAGCCGCTATATGAATGAGGAGGTGTCAAACTCAATAAAAGTGTGATGATGTGATATTTCCTCTCCGTCGGGCGTGCCGTAGCCGTGGTTATCATCCGAAACTCCAGCAGTGAGGCTCCTGACTCATTCATATTCAGCAGCTGCGCAGGCGGGAAGCGAGTGGCTCCGAATAAAAGGATGGATGGCCAAAGCTAAAATACAGAACAACACTGTATTTTACACAACAAAAGCCTTGTATTTTTCTCTGACGAGGACGATGGAGTTGACTTTATGTAGGTCACTGCTCTGGTGAATGGGGCTTATTCATGAAGGAATAAATCATTCACGGCGTATACTTGTAAACACGATATAAGGGGGTGTGTGTGTGTGTGTGGGGGGGGGTGGCGTGAAGGCGAACCGGGGAGAGTTTCTTTTAAACTGAACTCCCTCTCCTTTAATGGCGGTGGAGGGTGTACACTGTTTTGTGCACCTGATTGGATTCACCTCGCGTGCCGTGACCTTTACATCGGCACGGTGTTGGAGCGAAAAGTAATTTTATAACTTTCAATTCAAATCCAACCTGAGATGTAACCTTTGATCGCAGAGCAGCTATACATGTTCTGCGAAATGAAGAGAGAATCATTTTTCACCCCTTTCTCAGATATGATCATCTTCCACTAAAGCTCTTCTGGACTGTAAAAGTAAGGCGGCTTTAGTCATGCCATCTTAACGTCTCAACTAATACATTCAGTACTGCGGTGTTCGAGCCCCAGCGGTTTCATCCCGCCGCCACTTCTTCGAACGGTAGATTCCCTGCAGTCAGTTACACAACCTGTCAGAACCATTGCATTCACAACTCGGACGTCAGAAGTGTAACACAGGGCAGTGGAGGCCTAGTGGTTAGGACACTGAGCTTGGGACCTGAAGGTTGCAGGTTCAAGTCCTGGCTCAGGCACTACTGAGGTACCCTTGAGCAAGGTACCGTCCCACTACACTGCTCCACGTCTTGGAAGTCGCTTTGGATAAAGCGTCGAATAAATGTAAAGTGTTTCTTTAAAAGAAGAAAAGGTCTTTCATTCCTTCAGCTCCATCAAGTTCTTTTAGAAAAGTTCTCTCTCTTCAACTCTCGGGATCGAGCTTCATGTTCATTAAATCACTGTGAAATCACACACTGAAACCAGCCCAAAGGTTAACACCCGAAAGCACTGACACCACAACAAGGGAACAACACTGGCAGGGTTTCCAACATTCAGCATTTAACCAGGTAGGACTGTTGGCATTTTTTATAAGTTTTGCTAAATAGTTCCAAACAGCTTTCTGTTTAATATGTTAATTTATTGCAAACTGACAAAGAAACACATGCTCAACTATTAAAAAAATATTTTACTCAGGCAGAGTATGTTTAGGCAAATATTATTCCAGGTATGTTATGGAGATTTGCTCGCAGCAGATCATGAAGGTCATCATTTTATTCGCTTTAACAAACTGCCCTTATATAATACAAACGCCATTTTTATAAAAGTTGGTATTTCTCATCAAATGCGTCAAACAAGAATGTGTGATTTGTCAACTTTTAGACTTTTATTTACACATTTAAAGAAAAGATTTCCAGAGTTTTCACTGATGAACTTAAAAGCATTTTATAAAGAGATGTAGAATTTCACCCCTGCAACAAACTCCAAAAAATAGCAAAATAAGAGTCAAGAGTTTATAGAATATTTGTTCTCAGTTGTAAACAGTAAGCAGGTGAGCTGGTAACAGGTGAGGAGAGCATGACTGGGTATAAAAGGAGCATCAACCCAAAGCTCAGTCTCTGCAAGCAAAGATGGCTTGTGACTCAGCACTTTGTGCCAAAGTTCATGAAAGAACTGTCAGTTCAAAAACATTTTCAACACAAGATACAAAGAACTGAGGTCTTTCATCATCTACAGTACATAATACTGTGAAACGATTCAGGGAAGATTCCAGGCCTCATTCTGTGTGCGCTACAACAGCTTGGCTTTGTAGAGAATGTGCTTGACTGGCCTGCCAGCAGTTCAGTTTCTTGAAGAGGAGAATCAGACAACGGCCACCATGGACTGTTGAGCAGTAATATATCAAACAAGACTGCGCAAAATTCCACTTGCAGAAGTGCAACAGTTGGTCTCCTCAGTTCCCAAATGATTAAACAGTGTAATTAAAGTAAAGGTAATATAAAACAGTGTTAAACACGTCTCTTCCAACTTTTTTTATTGTGTTTCAAGCGTCAAATTCTACATTTGTTGAGCTTACAGAACACATTTAGGCGAGTAAAACATTGGAAATATTTTCTTCTATAAGTTAAAGTTAAAGAAAGTTATTAATTCACACATTCTTGTTTTTACTGCATTTTATTAAAAAAGGCAACGTTTCTGGAAAAGGAGTTAGTAAATATTTATTAATACCTTAAAATGATCAAATCTTCATAAAAACATCTCACAAAAATCATTGAATTATAGCAAAAATATATGTGAACGTTATAATTGTTAATAGATCGTGAGTCAGTCTGTAGCTGGTGTCCTGCCCAAATAAGGAACTCTGGGCCTAAGCAGTTTTTCTCTATGGGAAAACTTACAAATGTTTCCAAAAATCAACAAGTGGCACAGTATCTATCGATTTTATATGTTTTTTTGTGCAAATCCTACTGGAGCCTCTGAATGACAAGGTTTCTACAATTTCAACAATTGCTACAAACAAGCTAAAAATCCTGTGAACTGAAATGACATTTCCTGAAAGAAAGTCTGCTCTGTTACACTGCAGCTGTAGTCTGCTCCTGCCAAAGCAACTTAACTACCCCACTTGACAAAACGTGGTGTTTGTGTGAGGTATTTTGGCGAGATGACCAGTTTTATGATGTTAGCTAAGTGCACAGCAGTAGCTTGCATGTAGCAATATTCGGGCTTGCAAACAGCTCCATAATTCAGAGGATCCAGAGATATTTGGAGGAAAAGTGTACGTACGACACAAGGCACCGGCTTAGAAACACCTTTGTTTACCACCGGGCATGATGGCAGCGATTTTCAAAAATGCCATTCATTTTCCCGAAGAGAAGAGTCCCTTATTGGAGCGAGAGGCCGACTACAGAACAGCGTCGCAGCGTCAGAGGAACAGCTTGGGCTTTTCCATTGTCAGAGGTTTCAGGATCTTTAGTTTAGCTACAAAAGACAAAGCCATATTAAACGCCTGCTGTACTAATACTGTAAAAGAGATGGAGAGGAAGCTGCAGCTCCGAGGCTTAAAACCAGTTGCAATCAGGCGTTGTTTGGGACCTCATTGCGGAGTGATGGATGATGAGGGCTGCCTGTGCGGATGCCTGTTCAAAACGCGTCTCCTGGAGCTCCAATCTGCATGTTAATGGCGGACGCGGCCCTGTCAGCGGAATAGAAAATCAGAAATGAAGTGGGCTGGGGGACACTTTAGAGCAGGGGTAATTTAGTTAACGTGGCAGGACTGCGAGGTCATTCAGCCCAATCAATCTCACTCGCTGATAGAAATGGTATCATTACGGAAGAGGCAAAGCAGAAAATAGGACCGAAGCGAATGATCGAATGGTTCTGGTTGAAAATGACTAATACCACTGTGCACTTACACACACACGCACACACACACACACACGCACACACACACACTCACACAGGTTTTTTATGAACAGAACATGAAAACATTGTATGTGAAGTCAGGTTTTGTGCACACAGGCTCAGATAATGGTCCTATTGTTCAAACTGTGTGTTTATTTATTAGGGAATCCTGTTTATTGCCCACATACACCCACCTGCACATCGTTATATCCACACATACACAATGTACATGCTGTCTATATGTTTATAACGTATATGCATATGTTTATATAGTTTTTCACTCGTTTTCTTGGTTGTTGCTCAGTTCATGCACTGAATCTGGTACCGTATCACACCAAATCAGTGGAAACTTGTGGAAGTGTGGACTCTGCATTTCTACCTCATCGGCTTTAAGATTATTTTCCCATAAAGGTCATTTCTTACACTGCCCACCGTTCCAGGCCTGTGCCACCTGGGGGTAAAAGGGGGCATCACCCTCTCTCTTCCTGTGCCCAAAGTTTTGTAAAATATTACCTTTAGTTTACTTTTAGTGAAGTGAAAGTGACTCTTTGTCATTGTGAACACACTCAAGCACCACAACGAAACGTGAGCTCTGCATTTAACCC